>JACEFZ010007746.1:0-270000 GCA_014155875.1 Cepaea nemoralis | reverse complement strand
TTTTGATTTCTCTATACATTCTACCATCAGTAGTGAAAATTACCCTTGATATTTAAATTCGCTTGTTTATTAATTACCAAGTTCTTTATTTTTATTGACAGTGTTTCGACTGTCTGCCTATCACCATTGTCTCTGATTTGTAATGCTTAGTTACATATTATATTTCCCACACTTGGTAGTAACTTGATTTAGATAGTTCTGAAGGCTCTCATAATTCACTGCTATTAATGTTCGTGAGCCTGGTACCAGGCGTTTGAAGCTCAGCTGCGACAGATTTGTGCAGTAGACCGTGTCGCGTTGTGTTATAACGTGCTGGTATCGGAGCCGGTCGTTCAGAAAGCAATGGTAAACTACTGAACGTAACACTTGCCTAGTACATCAACAACAGCTGAAAATGCTAGTGTTGACTGCAATGTCCCGTAAAAAAAAAAAAAAATTGTTGCGTATCCCTTACGGGACGTTGCAGTCAACAACCAGCATTTTCAGCTGCTGTTGATGTACTAGGCAAGTGTTAAGTTCAGTAGTTTGCCATTGCTTTCTGAACGCCGGTCCCTATACGGGCTCACAAACCGCGTTCGCAAGCCCTTAGCCACAGAGACTGGTATAATGTCCCGTAAGGGATATGAAAAAAAAATAAAAAGATCTATATTGTCTATCATAAGTTTAAGCGTATGATATTCGGCCCCTTTGCACGTAAACTTCAATTTGTGGAGAAGTATTTTTTTTTTTTTACAAGGATCAATACCGTTAGACCTGTCCTTTCGGTCAGATCGGCAACGAAACACTGGTAGCCTCTGATTTTTGTAAGGCTATGTTTTAATTGAGGTGAGTTTCTTGCAAGCAACATACACTTATTTGTTCTTGATTCAAGATGTTTTCTAGCTCTATTATTGGTTGTTTCTGACTCCCTCCGCATTAAAGTGCACTATTTTTTAGTCTTTATTTGGGACGGCCTACGCTCTATTCTCAGGTCCCGTGGCTCCACATCTGAGAAGGCCCTGCATCCGTTTTGGTTGGACCTGTCAAGGCATAGGGCCTGCTACTGCACCTGTCGGGGGTGGGGGAGGGGGGGGGAGTCCATAGCTAGGCGAGCACCACATCGTTTTGCAGTATGTGACATATCTCATCATGTAATTGCGTGTCATTCTGATTTCTCTGGTGCTCCTCCTGGCTGGTTGCCTCGGTCTTCAGCACCTTTCCTTTGCTGGTGTAGAATGTGGTCTTACTCGCATTTAGATATGTAGGCGTACACACATGTGTCTGCGCAAGTATTTAGGTGCATACATATCCAAAGCATTCTTTTTTTTTTAATATACGGCTCCTGAGACTCGCCGTCGCCCTTCACCAGGAGTTGTACTTTTGCTGCCAGAGGCGATGAATGCTCGAACAAAGGGGTCTTTTGCAAGGCAGGGTGCTCACCCCAACTCTGCTCTACCAACTATATAACAGCAATTTGGAACCACCGCTAGCACGTATGACACAGAGTCATTTTAAAATACTTTGGGGTGGGGGTGGGGGGCCGAGGTAAGTTCTGCACAGGGCTGACAACCAACTGATAACGTCCAGAGAAACAGATTACTTGTGTAGACATTAATAAAGAAAAACGAATGAGAAGATCGAAGCCAGGACCCTTAACATAATTCTCATCTCATCTCATCTCATCATGTTCCTCTTGTACCTTGCGGTGTCGAGGTGAAGTATAAACTTCGTGAGAGTGCCCGGTTATGGGCTTCGTATATCGACATTCCCATGGATTCTGTTATTCCCTCCGTCCAACGTTTACGTGGTCGGCCTCTTCCTCTGTTTCCATCTGGTCTGTACATCATTGCTTGTTGTGGCATGCTGTTGACTGGTAGCCTACATGCATGGCCAAACCATTTGACTTGCTGCTTTCTAATAAAATCTAGAGCAGCTTTAACCCCCACTTTAGTCCTGATTTCTTCATTTCTGATCTTATCTCTTCTTGATACGTTGAGTATTCTTCTCAGGAACCTCATTTCTGTTGTTGTGATTTTTCTTTTCTCTTTTTCTGTCATTGTCCAGGTTTGGCATTGGTAGCACAGAGTTGGTAGGAAGATTGTGTTGTAAAGTGCTTTCTTAGTAGTTATTGATACATGTTTGTTCTTTAGTATTGGTGCCATTTGTCCAATGAGTTGATTTGCCTTATTGCACCTGTTTTCGATCTCGTCTTCTGATCTGCCATTTGATGATATTATACTTCCTAGGTACTTGAAGCTCTTTACTTGTTTCAAGGGATGTTCGTTTAGGTGAATTGTTGCTGTTTGTTCTTCTTTAGTTATAGTCATTACCTCTGTTTTGCTTGTGCTAATTTTCATGTTATGTTCCCTACACATTTCGTTTAGACTATTCATGTGGTCTTGTAATTCAGCTTCTGATTTTGCTATTAGTGCTTGGTCGTCCGCAAACAGGAGTTCTCTAATGGTTAGGTTTGCAGATGGTTCTTCTTCTGTGTTCTCGTCATGCGGTATTCTTGCTGTCTCTGCTTGGCTGGTTTCTTTACATATGTTGTCTATATATGTTATGAACAAGAGAGGGGACAGGACACAACCTTGTCGTACTCCAGATCTTGTCGTACTCCAGATCTTATAGTTGTAAATATTTAGAATAAGTTTAAATCTTGAATAGATGGGAGCGCTCGTTCTTAAATATCCGGTGTGCTGATGCGGAGGTAGTGGGTTCAACCCCTGTGCCGGTCAGTTGGACTAAAATGTTGACTTCTCGTCCTTGGCTTGGGGGACGTAAATTACAAGTACCTCTGAAGTCGGAGTGGCTTCGCCTGATTGTAAGGGGCACTGGTAATAGGGAAAGCTGATGCACACTAAACATCAGTCCGGTGTCACCAGAAGTAGTTGCACGTGTATGGACTAAGCTTGAGTTCTAAGGAGAGGGAACACCCAAAACAATCTTGAATTTGAATTTGCCTGTCTATAGTTTTCAAGCCTAGAGAACTATATCGGGGGGGGGGGGGGGGGGGGGCTTTGTAAAAAAAAACCTATTACACTATGATAATAATTCATGCAATAACTTTCTCATTCTTTTAACTACGTTTTATTGCCTGTCTTCTAATATTTATTTCTTTGTTCAATATGTTTGCCTATTTACTTTGATAACACATCAGTAGTGGTATTTTCCAGTTAGAACCCCTGTATTTTTTCAAACGTTGCTGAGAAACCCTATGTACTATTGTGTTTATCTGTTACTCCGACAATTTTATCCCCCAAATGGGTCCTCAACCAACCCAGCGCCAAGCCAGGGATTTAATTCTATACCCATATTATCAGTGTACGGAATGATACACGAGGAGTCATGATGTCATGGCTGCTTTTACTTGTCAAGGTAATCTCTACTACCCATTGTATTAAAGTGACAAAGTAACTATCATAATTTCCTGCTGGTCCTGAGGTTACATCGCCTTCAAGTTGAGCATTTTTATACAGATTACCTGGCACAGGAAATATCCCAGCCGCATAAAAATTGATACAATAAACTATTATTTAGTTACAAGAAGCTGGCATGATACTGACCACATCTGTTTCTTTATCTGCCTCTTCGTACACATTCTGATGTCAACCTGGGTATATATAAAGACAGCAGCAGTTAACTTTGGTTGTTGACATTTCCAAAGAGTGTGTTCCTCAAATGGAGTGGGTGTCTTCTTGTAGCCTGTATCCTCCATTGGGGAATAGGCCCTCAGATGGCTCCAGTTCCTCCTGTTCTTTGCTATTCCAGTCAGCTCTACCTATGTCCTCCCGATATTATTCATTACCATTTTTACTTCTCTTCTCTGTGTAATTTTAGGTCTTCCTCTGTTTCTTTTGCCCTGTATTTTCAATACAAAGGACTTTCTAGTTATATTATTCTACGGTTTTCTCAATGTATGTCCTATCCAGCGCCAGCATCTTTTCATCGCCTCTTGGTTCTCTGGTATTTGCCTAGTTCTATTCATGAACTGGGATGAGTGTAGGCCAAAGTAATTTCCACTGTTCTACATGCTGCATCCTAGACAACATAGATGATTGTGAGTTACCAGTCTTCTGGTCCAGGTATCTCGCCCTAGATTTGTCACGCAACAGTGACCACAGCTTGTCCACAAGTGATGAATTGACAGTGAATTGGTTTTTGTTTTTGTTTTTTTGGCCTTGTGGAATCTCATACCATTTGCCAGAATAACCAGTGTGGTATTTGTCAAAGTTAGGCACATAGAGAGTTCTCCAGCATCTAATGAGAAGGCACATCTCAACCCTCTTGCTCGGAGACTGTTTCATGTCACTCTTAGCTAGCTCTTTGTATATGTAAACAATCATAAATATCATTATCATCCAGTAGCGTGTCCTGTGTACAACTTTCTATTCTTCCTTCCCGCTTCCACCAGTCTCTCGTAATTTCCGTGTACCATAAGCGACATACCCTACCTCTCTGCTGCCATGTGTAGATTATATATTTTGAATACATCTACATTGTGGTCTCTCTCTTGTCCGCTTCCCTGGCCACCTCCTTCTTCAGTATGGCGTTCTTGTTAGATAGATTTGCCTGTGCTCCTTTTCGTCCAATGAATTGTTAAAACTCTTCTGTGAGATTTATATTCAAGAGTGCATATGTGCTTTTAATCTGATGTGTTAAATTCCCAAGTTTCGCAGAGTTAGTCCTCAACCTAAATTCGTTTTAGTTCAATGGGGACTGTTTCGACCATATCAGCGGTGTGGCCATGGGCACCAATGATGGGTCATAGTTATGCCTGCCTTTTCATGGGCTATCTGGAGCACCATGTATGGAGTCAATATACCGGCAGGACCTTCGGAGCTCTACAGGCGGTACATCGACGACTGCTTCGGTGTTTCAGACATGCCCTTGTCAGATCTCCAGGACTTCATTTCCCTTTTTCTCCAACTTTCATACTAGCATCAGACTCACCTACACTATTTCTTCGTCGGCTGTCAATTTCCTAGATCCTAACAGTCTCTTTAGGTTCCGCTTGTCTGCGTACGACGGTTTATTATAAACCTACTGACTCCCATGCAGTTCCTTCTCTACACCTCCTCACATCCCCTGCTCTTGTAAGGATTCTATTCCTTTCTCCCAACTGTTACGCCTCCGACGGCTTTGCCAGGATAATAACGACTTCCGTCAAAAAGCCCACGAAATGTTGGATTTCTTCCGCCTTCGTGGCTATCCTGATAAAGTTTTGATCTACAGCCCTTTACCGCTGTCAGTCTATCAGTCGTACCGAGGCTCTCTCCTCCAGGCCTAAATCACGAAAAAATAGGTCCGATCCTTTCATTAACCTACCATCCCCACAATATTGCTGCCAAGAATATCCTCCTTAGGCATCTATCTATTCTCCAGGCAGACCCGATCACTCACGATGTCTTTTCAGAGGCCTCTCTGGTGGCTTACAGGCGGGATTGTAACCTCAGGCACGTGCTGGTCCATACTAGTCTACCCCACCCTCATACGTCACTTCTTGGTACGATGGCCTGTCTTCGATCACATTGTAAGACCTGCCCATATGTACTTTCAAACTCAGAGTATGGCATTCCCCAAGACCACTTTCCACATTCGTGAGGGTTTCTCATGCACGAGTCGCAACGTTATCTATAGCGATCGTCTGCACTCGTTGTGACATGAGGTATATCGGTAGGATAGGCTTACGTTTTGCTGACAGATTTAGGAAACACCTATTTGATATCAGCAGTGGTGTCCAGAAACCGGTGCCCATTCACTTCAACAGTTCTGACCACTGTGGCGTGGCGGACTTACAGGTAACGGAGCTCAAATAGTGCGCATCTCACGAACGTGATCGCAAGACGTTGGAAAACCCCCTCATCTTCCAGTTGGGGACACTCTCCCCTCACGGCCTTAATGTCCAACATAGTTTCATTTAATTTCAAACTTCCCCACCCCCTCCCTTTCTCTCTCTCTCTCTCTCTCTCTCTCTCTCTCTCTCTCTCTCTCTCTCTCTCTCTCTCTCTCTCCCCGCAGCTGTATAGACCACTAGAATAACGTGATAGCGTATCTTTTACAGAGCGTTGACACCATTCCTAGCATTACTTTTGCCATTAGTGATATTTTTGGCAAGTTTGCGTTCGGTGGTTTGTCATTGCTTTCTGAGCGACCGGTACTCATGCCAACCTATGCTAACCAACACAGGGCGTACTACATTCCAAGCACCCGTCAACTGGGAATGCGGAATTGGGAACTAAAACCTTCGCCACAGAGCTGGCTTTAGTTCACTGCTAATTCGCCCTTCACCGTTCGCCCATATGGGTGTTCCCCCTCCCCCTGCCCATCGGGCGTCTTTGTCACGAGATCGCCATGAGTTAACCAGATAATAATACCGACGTTTGCTTGGCGTATATTTTCTAGGCCACAACAGTCGTACTAACAGAGTAAACACAGCTGCACGGGTTACATCGGGGCAGCCCATATACACATTTGGTGGTGAGTGAGAAGGAATGGATACACCGCGTTGGCAGTTCATAAACAGTTGAAATCACATAGCCTTGCCCGCTCAGGATATGGAATAGTTCCGGCTGTCATCTATAGTTCCGGACATCAGACGGAATGGAGGTTTTGACTGTCACCACATGACAGAAAGTTGAGGGCTTGTTATTGAAAACAGTGAACACCTGCCGGACATGAACAACGTCACGTGCACAATGTAAGCTTGTTTGGAAAACCATGATTGGCAGCTTGGTATCGAAACTCTTTGTTGGAACTCGACAGTAACTCTCTAGATTGTTTTGGATGTCTAAACCAGTGATGACAAATCTAACATTGAGGGAGCCAGGAGGGGGATGGATCCCTGACAGGGGATGATCTGCCAATGTGCCACCTGTGTGGGGCATAAAGGATAACGTCACGTGGCCAACTTTGGTAGTTTGCCATATAAACCCGAGTTGGGGCCAACTAGGGGGACTTGGAAATGTGGCTCTAGTCGGAGTGCAATGGCACTGCAGTGCTTAGTGGAAATAATATCTACCGTGTGTTAATTAGTGACTTAATTTTACACGTGCCTATCATGGCAGATGTAGATATGATTGATAGGACTGCAGTAGTGCCATTTAAGGTATAACCTATTCTTATATTAGTTCTAATTAATATAGACTTTAGCCTTGTTAAAACTATAGTGTGATGATTAGCACTGTTAGTGGAAACTAGTTAAAAATAGATTAGTGAAGTGTTGATAAGCTTTACTAGTTGAGAATTGAGTAATGAGGGATAATTGGGATCTTCCCGTAGGTGTCCCTGGTGGGCGGGGTTCCGCATTCTGTTTGCTGATTTTTTTTTGTCTTGGCCTGATGATAACCTATGTGGTCAGTTCATCTGTCCCTGATAGGTACATTATATTTTCTGAGCGAGGCCGATGGCCCACGATCATCTAATAGAGATCAGTGACGGGGAGGCTATCACCAGTTGTATGATTTATTTTACAGGTTCCTCTGGTTGGAATGAAGAACCCGGACCCAATGTAACATCCGATCCCGGATAAATTATGATGTAGAGAGATGGGCCAGCAACTTTCGCAACGGAAGAAGTTAAGACACATTGCTCGGTGGAGTCTAATGGTATATGTATCCTACATGAGTGAATATCAATCGTTAACACACCTGAAGTGATGGAGGTTCAACCCATGTGGAACTAGATCAGTAGGGACTGATGTTCACAGTAGATGAAACCAAACATTGAAGTGTAGTTGTTCCACGTATCAAGGAAATCAGAACTTTCAGACTATATCTAGTGAATAAAGCAAGCCATTTTATTTCTAGATACATTAACTGTTTAATAGTGAGAACTAGTGAACATTTATCAAGAGACAAAAAGACGTGTTAGTAGGACAGTGTTCCATGTTTGTTTTCACTGCGCCGGAATTATGAAGCCGGAGTTTCTATAAACTATTAGGAACAGTTGCGTTAGGAAATATACTAGTATTTTCCACGGATTATATATATGTACATGAGATTCAGATCTCATGGTCATCAGAGTTCCTGGAGGAGGACATGTCTGGAGAGAAGGACACGACTTCGGTGAGGTGCCTGTGATGAGTCTTGTGATGTCGTGTGATCCTTGCCATGATGTGTACACTATGATCCTGAACTTTGAGGGCTGACACATACATTTATGTTATAGTACACCACACACATTTTCTTCGCATACACGTCTCATATACGTTACACTTTTCTTTTAATAAATTAATCTTTATTAATTTTTAGAAGCAAGAGTTGTTGAGTATGTGGCGTTGGGGAATTATGAGAGGGGGCATAGTACGACAGTGAGAGAGTGACAGGAAAAGGTGTCCATAGGTTGATGGAGTGTGTTGGACGGAAGCTGGTGGATTCTACAGAATATTAAAAAGGAGGAAAATATTATAATGTGGGTGTCGGCTCTCTTCACTCCAGGGACGACACTGTAAAGGAGGACACGACAGTCTTAGCCAATCCCTGTTACCCATCATCGATCCGTTTCAAACCTCACATCCGGCCGTTTCCACACTCATCAAACGGCTAGCGCTTTAGACACATTCAACCAAGACAGGATTCAGCTTTAAGTAACTTTTGTATTTTCTACGTAGTGATTATTTTATTAGTTTGGTGTCTGTTTGTGTTGTTTTGTTCTGTGCTGACGAAGGCTTTAACCGCAACGTCCATTTTGTTTCTTGTAATCGTATTATAGTAAAGCTTACAATCTACTTATCGTTTTTTGGTAATTCATTCAAGTTTCACACCCAGATGTTTGATACATTTATAGGTAATTGATGACATGGAACCCTGTTTCAGTGAGATCATGACATCTTTGGGATAAGTTGCTAGGTCTATATGACTACGGGGCACCAGAGAAGTTATCTGGTCAGTATTTACCAGACAATTTTCTAGTCCTCATTTTATTATACAGGGTTCATGCTAGAGCTGTAAAGAACTGTTCAGAACTCCAGACTCAGGGGAAATAATAAATGAATCACACAGTCAGCAGACGAGTTCTAGTCGTTATGCTGCCACAGACCCCATAAATCCCATAGACATAGCTTTATGTCGTTTCAAATTTCATTACAGAAAATGTATTTGGCATGTCTTCAGCTGTTGCAGAATCAGTTGCATTAAATCATTACATTCCCATTAAATACTGTCAACCGACAGGAACAAATTCACACCTTATCGAGGATTCAAACCCGGGTCAACCCGAAGGATAACCTGGCATTCTAGCCACTCAGCCAGCCGCTTTTCGCATTAATTACGTAATTACAAATGTATACACTGCATAAAGGTGTTGTAACTACGTAATGTGTGTATGTGTACATATGTATGTAAACAAGCTTGGAATTAAGTTGAGTAATTAGACACAATCGGTCCTTCCAACGACTCTACTTTCGCACATTAATTATTTATTATGCATGTTATATTCGCAGAGAAAAAAAATACATGGTAATATGAATGCTGTAAACATAAACAATACACACTATAGGGTGTTTGTAAAGTATCCCTACACTTTGTATGTAGAACACATTTGTAAAATGAAGTACATGATGTCATCAAAATTTGTTCTCCACAGTCTGTAACAAGCTATAGGGAAGGTCCCATAATGTCCCGTCACAATATTTCAAACTTATTCTTTTGCTCTGGCTGGGGATAGGTCTTTGCTGCCAACCCTCATCCGTTCCCCGGACTTACTGTCACTCTATCTTTCGACCTCAGGGTTATTTCCTGCAGTGTATTTCTGGCTGACACACACGTAACATGACGATCGTCTCAGTCACTATAATTTGAATTTAATACCGTAATAAAGACAACACAGAAGAACACCAAGACAGATAAACCTATACAAGTCCAGAAAACAAAACTGATGAGATAACTCTAGTCCAGAAATGAATCCAGAAAACTCTGAACATCATATAGCACAGATCTTGAAATTGTCCAGTCATTTCACAACTGCCTCACCGGGCAAAGTTTCCAGTCTCTCTATCCAGCGTCGGTTGTTCGAACAACAGCTTCCAAGTTTCCTAGGTCACCACGATATAGTCAGTAATCTGGTCTGGGAAAGTGCCATGGGATCACTGGGTACAATTGAGGTTGGGAACCAAAGTCATGATACCAGATTGGGTATAGGGAATGAATCAGAGTCTTTCGCTGTCCCGGACAAGGATGGGAATTGGCGTAGGTCCAAACAGCATCATCAGCAAACCTTCGACCTTCAGTCGATGAGAAGACTTGAGTTGTGGTCTTTCCACTCATTTAATTCGTGTAATGCTTCTTTCTTAAAATTAGAAAACATTCTACCTCATATGTCCACTGACTTGCCCTGGCTTCATCAGGTGCTTAGGACTTTAGGTATAGAAGCCTTGTCAAGTCTTTCAACACACTTTCCGGTTTACACTCGACCTTAAGTCGATGAGAAGACTTCAAAAGAAGGACCCTGTAGATAACAAAATTCTAGTGAGGGATCAAGCTGACTCATGCACCACACATTAGTTATGCATTTCGGCTTACCACGACCAGTATATAAGTGGCTTGCTTGAATGCGTCTGACATGTCAGGTAGCCCCTGGATTGGCTACGTCCTGGCTTGCATAGACCTCCAACTTGTAGACGTCCTGTCGGCTACCCTATGCACCCTGTTGCATACAAGACTCACTCTCCACACTCATACCCTGCCTTTATTATTGTTGGGCACATTCGTTTCCCAGCTTCTCTCTCCCTTGCAAACCATGCCTTTCTCACGACAAAGATCTTGTGGTGTGGTGTGCCTAGTAATCTGTGTGTTTCTCCCCCTTAACTAACATTATAGTAGTGGAGTTGTATGGCACGCAGTGTAGTTCCCCATTCCCAGCAAGAATAGGAAAGAAGATACTACCCCTTTCGGCCGCTGCTCTTGTCTGAGCTGTCGCCGCAATGTACCGGCAGTGCCTCACATAACACACAGATTCAGAGGAATGCCTGTTCTCTCAATGAGATAAAGAAGTTTATTTATATTCCCCACATCATCCTATCGACTAAAAGACGAAAGAGATAGCACCGTGGATAGCCTCTTCCGGCTCAAGAAGATAGATCATAGATTGGGGAACCCCATCCCCAAGGAGCCCTTCCCTCCTTCCGGCACACCGTAGCTATCTGATGTGCTTATATTTAAATGAGAGATGCTACTAAGTAGAGGTAAGCCGTAGGAAGAAAGATAGCACACGTCTATCGGCTGCCAAGAACAAGCGATATCATTTGGGAAATATTTATTTGTTCAGATTTGTTCCCTGGCGATGTCAAGAACAGAACGCCTAACTAGATTGGCCAACGGTCAACCCACTCACAATATGGGCATGACCGGCTTTTCGCCAGTTCGTTTCACCAGTTGAGACAACAGAGATTTATAGGCCAAGTTTTGGCTGGACTAAAGAAAACCCAAGTTTACCTTTTCATTCCTCCAGTAGGAGACGGCACTTGACTTGTAAAATTCTTTAAAACTTCAATACATTGTGCCGACAACCGATAAGGTTTTCAATGGACCTTCATCGCCTAAGAAATTACATTAGTACATATTTGGTGCAAGGCGCGCCATCGGGTTTTCCCCAAGACACTGCCAGACTTCCAATCATTCTCTTAAGAAGATCGGGTTGGAGAGGTAACCCAGAGAACTATCCTTCAGGGGAATTGATCGGACAAGAGAACTGAGAGTTCCCGAAAGCCATTTCCCCCTGTTTTCCCAAAATCAACGAATGCATAAGGACATGGGCCACTGGCGTTTCGCTACATAGGCCCCCTCTTAAGAAAGTCGAACCCTACGAACTTTCTACTGCCAGTGGTTCTGTTCGAATGACCCCACCCTCACATTCAACCATAGGATGCCGTGATAGGAAATCCGCTCCCACATTCTCCCTTCCGGGGATGTATTCGACCGTGAACTGATACGGTTGTAGGAGCAATGACCATCTCATTAACCTCGCGTTCAGTTTCTTAGAAGTTGCCAAAAAGGTCAGAGGTTGATGGTCAGACTGCACTTTGAACGGTACTCCATACAGATAAGGTTGAAATTTCTGTACCGCCCACACTAGAGCCAGACATTCCCGTTCGACTGTGGAGTAATTCCGTTCGGCGGGTAACAGTTTTCTACTTGCATACGCCACCGGACATAGCACCGAAGCATCATCTCGCCCTTCCTGCAACAAAGCTGCCCCAATCCCTATGTTACTCGCGTCGGTTCTTAGAACAAACGTTTTCTCCAAATTTGGGAGTTGCAGGACTGGCCTATCCACCAAAGCCTGTTTCAGCTTCCCATAAGCTTCTTCACAGCTCGGGGTCCAGATTATAAGATCTGGCGATCCTTTCTTCAGGGTCTCGGTTAACGGCGCCGCAATTTCGTTGAACTTAGGAATAAATTTCTGGTAAAACCCACACAGAGACAAGAAAGACTTAACATCTTTTGTGGATTTAGGACGGGGTGCAAGACGGACCTTCTCAATATTCTTTTCTTCCGGTACCAGTCCCCCTGGGGTAATAGTATGTCCCAGAAATTCCAAGGATTGATAGCCAATCATGCATTTGGCTGGACGGGCGGTTAACCCTTCCTCTTTTAACCTTTTGAAGATCTGTCCCAAGGACCTCAGGTGATCACTCAGATTGTCAGACGCGATGAGAATATCATCCATAAACGAGACCACAGAGGGATCCTTTAAAGGCTCTAATAACATTCTCATCATGCGAGTGAACACACTGGGCGCATTGCTCAGCCCAAATGGCATCACCTTGAATTCGTAATGCCCGCTCGGAGTACTGAAGGCGAGCAAGGGCGAACCTCGGGTTTCACAGGGATCTGATAATATCCCCTGCTTAGATCAATTTTCGAAAAGTACTTTGCCTTATTTAGTCTGGCAAACAGTTGATTTGTGTTCGGTAACGGTTCAACTTGGAATGTCGTACATCTGTTTAAATGCCTGTAATCAATACATAGGCGGTGCTCCCCACTGGGCTTCCTCAACAAGACAACCCCGGCATTATAAGGAGAAGTCGAAGGAGTGATGATGTCATCGTCCAGAAGCTTCTGGATTTCAGCTTCCAGGGCCTTCTCTTTCGAAAAGGGCACTGGATATATTTTTTGGCGAACGGGGTCTTGGGTAGTCAGAGTCATATCAAACTCGACTAACCCTGTTCGCCCTGGCCGATCGGTAAGAATCTGCTGATGGGACTCCAACAAACGGATGACTCGGTCTGTTTCTTCAGCCGACAGATCAGGATTAATATGTACATCCCTATAGGTTTCCCCAGAGTGTAAAGGATACTCCCTATCCGCGTCTTCGCCCGATTCAGTTTCCATCGCGACCGCCATAGTCATAAGTGGGAGAGAAGTACCATCAGATCGTTCTTCATACTTTTTGAGGAGGTTAATGTGGAAGATTTTGGATTTCCCCCTGATCCGGATGGCATAGTTGGTTCGGGACACAACCCTTTCCACCGGGAAAGGCCCCTGCCAACCAATCTCGAGTTTATTGGAACCAACTGGAAGTAACAACAGAACCCGATCCCCCACTTTAAGAGACCTATCTTTTGTCCTTCTATTGTAGTAGGCCGCGTGTCTCTTTCTGGCTGCCCTTAGATTCTGAGCTGCCAAAGCCCAACCCGTCTGGAGCTTCTTCTTTAACTCTTCGACGTATTTATATGAGGATACAACTTCTTCGGAAGTTTCTTCCTCTGTCCAACATCTCAATAGGGCTTCTAAGGGACCCTTGATAGGCCTCCCGAATAGTAGAGTGGCTGGTGGCAACCCGGTCGACCCATGGGGAACCTCCCGATAGGCGAACAAGGCGGCTGAGATATACTCATCCCATCTGTCTGGTTTCTCTTGAGCCAGCTTCCGAAGCATGGTCATCAAGGTACCATTAAACCTCTCTACTTGCCCATTAGACTGAGGGTGGTACGGGCTTGTGTGAATGTGGTTGGTCTGGAAGATACGAAAGACTTCTTCCATCAGCTTACCACAGAACTGAGACCCATTGTCCGTTAGGATCTGGTTGGGAAATCCCAACCGAGTAAAGGTCTCCATCAGTGCATCAGCTACTCGCTTAGAGTCGATTGTGGCCAAAGGTATCGCCTCACCCCACATGGAACAGCAATCCACCATCGTGAGAATGTACTTATTCCTCTTCCTAGTCCGAGGAAGAGGACCAACAAGATCGATGGCAACTCTCTCGAAAGGAGAGTTCATAATGGGCATGTCACCCAAGACTACCGGAGCCGTCCAGTGTTTTGGTGCCACACGCTGGCACTCTGGGCACGACTTGACGTACCTACGCACGTCTCCAGTCATCCCTGGCCAGTAGTAATGGCAGGAAATGCGCTGGAGAGTTGCCCCGACACCCATATGTCCACTGAAAGAAATGGTGTGTTCCATATGAAGAAGCTGTTCCCGATAAGCCTTAGGAACTACCAGCTGTCCATGCTGGCGTTCCTCCACTCCGGCTCTCCGGTACAGTAACCGATTCTTCATATAATACTGACCCCGTCTTGGTGGGTCAGAACTTTTTGGCAACTGGTTGAAGCAAGGTTGCAAAGTAGCATCCTGGCTTTGAGCAGCTCGTAACTCCCCAGGCAAGGGATTCACGATCAAGGCCGGCGTCTGCTCATCCTCCGATTGAGATCTGGTTTGCATCGCCCCTACGTACATGGGTTCGGTTGGAATCCCTAGAAAGACGTAGCGACAACCCAAGATCATTGGGAAGATAGGATCGAGCAGAACGGCTGCCTGTATAGTGCCGGTAACATATTTTGATTTGATGTCCACCTTCGCAATTGGAAGAGACATCGCTACCGCACTCTTTGTCGCCGTTTGAATCTCAATAGATTCCCCGGTTAGCTGCTCTGGGCTCACTAAGTGTGATGAAATTACAGCCTCAAACTGCAGACCTGTGTCATAGAGACACTCAACTGGTTGTCCGTTCACAAGTATCGTCTCTACTACTGGTGGTTTTTCTGAATCTTTGTTCCCAAGACCCCTCCCTTCTACCTCCTTGTGAGACCCTTCCCCGGTTTCTACAAGACAAGCAGCATAGTGAGAGTCTTTCTGTTTACGCCGGCAATCAGCCGTATTGTGTGTGGGAGATTTGCAATAGGCGCACCACTTTTCACTCCACTTTCTTTTAGGAGATCCAGGTGGACTCTTACCAGAGGGTTTCTTAATTGGAACTTTATCGAAAGGATCCTCCTTTTTAGTGTGGGTTGTTTTAGGGTTCTTCTTCTTTCCAGACCAAGTGTCTGGTGATCGGGGATTGGGTTGTGACAGTTCCCCATTATCTCCATGAGCTAGCACATACCTTTCCGCTAATGTATTTACCAAGTCTAACTTCTCTGCCCCATTTTCTAGCAAGAAGGTTTGCAATGGCCTTCGGCATCATCCTCTTCATTTGGTCCACGACCACTAATTCTTCTAAACTTTCATAGTCGTTAGCAAATCCAGCTAATGACATCCACTTCAAAAGGTAAGACTTCAGTCTAACACTGTAGGCTGCGAACATCTCCCCTGGTTCTCTCTTCGACTTTCTGAACTGCTGTCGATAAGTATGAGCTGTCATCTGGAACCTTTTCAATAATGCTTTCTCCAGGGCTTCATAGTCATTCTCCATACCAGGTGGCAACCTTGAGTATACCTCGTACGCTGTCCCTCTCAGGCCCTGTGAGAGTTTCAAGTTCCATTTCCCACGTTCCAGTCCCATAGCCAAAGCCATCGACTGGAATCTTTGAAGATACTGGTCGATCTTATCTTTGTGTTCATCGAACGGGAGCAAAGGGAACTTCATTGCCTGGTATGGACCGCCACCAGAAGTTGTTGAGTCCGGTAGAACTGTGCCTCCCACTGCACCCTCGCTTTCCTTGGCAGATTTAGCTCTAAGCTCCAACTCCCTCATGCGGAACTCATGGTCTCTGACGGCCTGCTCAGCTTCCATTTTCTTAGCTTCGCGCTCAGCTTCTATTTTCTTAGCTTCACGCTCGGTCTCAAATTTCCTAGCTTCACGCTCTGCCTGTCTGAAGTCTCTTTCAACTTCCTGAACATATTTTTGTAACTCTACACCATCGTAGCCCATCTCTCGCCCTTTAGCCTGTACTTCTGCAACATTAAATTTCGCTGATGCCATCTTAAACTCAGCGGGTAAATGTATACAATTCTATATCAAAATTTATCTCTCAAATAACAATTGGATATTTTATACGACCACAACACGTCACATGTCGGTCAGTCTGTGTCAGGCAGAGTACAGACAATAGCCAGGCACGGTAGGCAGAACCTATTGATAGTAGACAAGGATATCTGTCCCCTATCACTATATCAGCCAGAACTCCACCAGGATTTCAAATATCCCGGACGTGCCCCCAGAAATTGTAACAAGCTATGGGGAGGGTCCCATAATGTCCCGTCACAATATTTCAAACTTATTCTTTTGCCCTGGCTGGGAATAGGTCTTTGCTGCCAACCCTCATCCGTTCCCCGGACTTACTGTCACACTCTCTTTCGACCTCAGGGTTATTTCCTGCAGTGTATTTCTGGCTGACACACACGTAACATGACGATCGTCTCAGTCACTATAATTTGAATTTAATACCGTAATAAAGACAACACAGAAGAACACCAAGACAGATAAACCTATACAAGTCCAGAAAACAAAACTGATGAGATAACTCTAGTCCAGAAATGAATCCAGAAAACTCTGAACATCATATAGCACAGATCTTGAAATTGTCCAGTCATTTCACAACTGCCTCACCGGGCAAAGGTTCCAGTCTCTCTATCCAGCGTCGGTTGTTCGAACAACAGCTTCCAAGTTTCCTAGGTCACCACGATATAGTCAGTAATCTGGTCTGGGAAAGTGCCATGTGATCACTGGGTACAATTGAGGTTGGGAACCATAGTCATGACACCAGATTGGGTATAGGGAATGAATCAGAGTCTTTCGCTGTCCCGGACAAGGATGGGAATTGGCGTAGGTCCAAACAGCATCATCAGCAAACCTTCGACCTTCAGTCGATGAGAAGACTTGAGTTGTGGTCTTTCCACTCATTTAATTCGTGTAATGCTTCTTTCTTAAAATTAGAAAACATTCTACCTCATATGTCCACTGACTTGCCCTGGCTTCATCAGGTGCTTAGGACTTTAGGTATAGAAGCCTTGTCAAGTCCTTCAACACACTTTCCGGTTTACACTCGACCTTAAGTCGATGAGAAGACTTCAAAAGAAGGACCCTGTAGATAACAAAATTCTAGTGAGGGATCAAGCTGACTCATGCACCACACATTAGTTATGCATTTCGGCTTACCACGACCAGTATATAAGTGGCTTGCTTGAATGCGTCTGACATGTCAGGTAGCCCCTGGATTGGCTACGTCCTGGCTTGCATAGACCTCCAACTTGTAGACGTCCTGTCGGCTACCCTATGCACCCTGTTGCATACAAGACTCACTCTCCACACTCATACCCTGCCTTTATTATTGTTGGGCACATTCGTTTCCCAGCTTCTCTCTCCCTTGCAAACCATGCCTTTCTCACGACAAAGATCTTGTGGTGTGGTGTGCCTAGTAATCTGTGTGTTTCTCCCCTTAACTAATATTATAGTAGTGGGGTTGTATGGCACGCAGTGTAGTTCCCCATTCCCAGCAGAATAGGAAAGAAGATACTACCCCTTTCGGCCGCTGCTCTTGTCTGAGCTGTCGCCGCAATGTACCGGCAGTGCCTCACATAACACACAGATTCAGAGGAATGCCTGTTCTCTCAATGAGATAAAGAAGTTTATTTATATTCCCCACATCATCCTATCGACTAAAAGACGAAAGAGATAGCACCGTGGATAGCCTCTTCCGGCTCAAGAAGATAGATCATAGATTGGGGAACCCCATCCCCAAGGAGCCCTTCCCTCCTTCCGGCACACCGTAGCTATCTGATGTGCTTATATTTAAATGAGAGATGCTACTAAGTAGAGGTAAGCCGTAGGAAGAAAGATAGCACACGTCTATCGGCTGCCAAGAACAAGCGATATCATTTGGGAAATATTTATTTTTCAGATTTGTTCCCTGGCGATGTCAAGAACAGAACGCCTAACTAGATTGGCCAACGGTCAACCCACTCACAATATGGGCATGACCGGCTTTTCGCCAGTTCGTTTCACCAGTTGAGACAACAGAGATTTATAGGCCAAGTTTTGGCTGGACTAAAGAAAACCCAAGTTTACCTTTTCATTCCACCAGTAGGAGACGGCACTTGACTTGTAAAATTCTTTAAAACTTCAATACATTGTGCCGACAACCGATAAGGTTTTCAATGGGCCTTCATCGCCTAAGAAATTACATTAGTACATATTTGGTGCAAGGCTCGCCATCGGGTTTTCCCCAAGACACGCCAGACTTCCAATCATTCTCTTAAGAAGATCGGGTTGGAGAGGTAACCCAGAGAAATATCCTTCAGGGGAATTGATCGGACAAGAGAACTGAGAGTTCCCGAAAGTCATTTCCCCCTGTTTTCCCAAAATCAACGAATACATAAGGACATGGGCCACTGGCGTTTCGCTACACAGACCATCGTAAAGCATTATGACCCGAATGGCTTATGTCTGCTGGAGTAATTCTTTGTATTTCAAACAGAATAGTGTTATCAACAGAAGGAAGAATTGTTGACCGACGGATGTTGACCGACCACCCAAAAAAAAAAGGAACGCATGGGATGGTGTTTGAACCACTTGCTGTGCTACAGAGTGTAGGATGATGCCTTTCTCTTCCGAATAGTGGCAGGCGATGAATCATGGTGTCACCACTTTGAGCCGAGCAGCAAGAGGGAGAGAGAGAGAGAGAGAGAGAGAGAGAGAGAGAGAGAGAGAGAGAGAGACAGACAGACAGACAGACAGCCAGACAGCCAGACAGACAGTCATACAGACAGACAGACAGACAGACAGACAGACAGACAGACAGACAGACAGACAGACAGACAGACAGACAGACAGACAGACAGACAGAGCATGCAATGGAAGCATGCTGGGTCACCAAAAGCCAAAAAATTCAAGCTACAGATTTCCGCTGGTAAGTTTATGCTGAGCGCATTTTTTTAACATGAAGGGTTATTGTTGGCCGACTTTAAAGAACCTGGTGTCAACATCAACTCTACCCACCACTTGAAAACACTAGACAAGCTGCAAAAAGCCATCGAGAATAAACGGTGTGATTTTGTTGCAAAAAAATGCGTGTCCGCATGTTGCAAAGATTATGCAGGAAGCATTAGCTTGGAAGAAGTGGGAAATTCTGCAACATCCAGCCTATAGTCCTGATTTGTCACCATGCAATATTCCTATGTTCGGACCTCTAAAGAAGCTCTCAATGGGCAACGATTTCACACAGATGCAGACGTAATGAACGCTGTAAACACTTGGTTTAGTGAGCAACCATAATCCTTTTTTGCGGACGGCATTCGCCGCCTACCAAGCAATGGGATGCTTGCCTGAATGTCTACGGCCACTTCTTTTGATCAACACATTGCGCATAAGTCATTCAAAATGAATGCTTTGTTTAATTCTACCACACCTATTATGTTTCTTTCATGCTTTTGTGATAATGGTTTTCAAATGAACGACCCTTATATATATTAATGAGGAAAAATTGTAGGTGGTGGAAAATTGCCAATATCTTGGGTCATTGATTACCAACAACGGTGACACAATGAAAGAAATTAAACGACGACTATCAATTGCTCTTCAAAGACTAAAACAACTGAATAAATTATGGAATGGGACAGACAGAACTACAACAATTCGATTTTTAAGAGCATGCATCTTTCCCATTGCAACATACGCCTGTGAGACCTGGACACTTACTAAACAAGCTGAACAGCGCTTAAATGCCTTCGAATATGTTATAGAAGAGTTCTAAGAATATCTTGGGTAAAGAAAAGAACAAATGCATCCATACTTCAAGAGTTGAATATTGAAGAAGGTTGGCTATTTAAGACGATAAAACAAAGAAAATTGAAATATTTTGGTCACTTGAAACGTCATGAAAGTTTGGAGAGAACATTAATGGAGGGGTATATGCCTGGGAAGAGAGGAAGAGGAAGGTCAAAGAGAAGATGGGTGCAGGATGTGGAGGATGATCTCCAGATGGGTGTATCAGACGCGGGACATCTTGCTTATGATCGAAAGGTTTTCCGGAAGGTTGTTATGGGAGCGAGGTTCTGCAAAGGACATGCTACTGAATGAATGAATAAAGGTCATAGTGTTATTTCTTTTATTTCGTGGTATCTTCCAAAATTTTAACGTGAACGAATATTTACATTATAATACATATTCATTTAATTGTGTAACACTTTTGGTCCAAACCTACGTTATGTTTGACACTGAATCAGTTAAGGATATACTTCTTTTGATTTTCTTCTTCTGCCCTTGTTCTCCTGTTGTGAGGTAGGCTCTCAACCATCCTACGCTAAGCCATCCCATCTGTTGCTATCTTCTGCAGCCCCCTCCATGTCCTCCCCATATAATTCATCTCTGTAATTCGCTTCTCTGTGTGTTTAGGTCTTCTGCTATTTCGTAGGTTCCAGACAAGAGAGTTTAATTTAGTTAGTTTAATCGACGGATCAACATCACGGCACACAGGTGTAACCCATACGTGCTCCGTTCTACTCCTAATTTAAACCTGAGTCTGGAGAATCTCTCTCAGTGCACGAATTTTGTAGCTCGGGCGAGGATCCTGAAATATTTTGGGTAGATTTTTAACTCGAAATTTTGCCCGGGCAGCGCCGTTAGGCTGCTCTTTTTTTTCGATTTCCAACTGCCAAGGGATTTTTAACGTGCGCAACAATACACATGGGCGTCCTATCTCACTACCCAGAGACCAGGGGAAATTTTATTACTAGAAGTCAACGAGGTAAAAAAATCCCGGTCCTTACCGGGGCTTGAACCCGGGACCTCTAGCATTCGAGGTGGAAACCATACCTCGAGACCACGCAGCCCCCCCCCCCCTAAGACAAGAGAGTGTTTAGTTGTATTGTCCCCATGTTTTCTCTGTGTGTGTGTGTGTGTGTGTTTGTGTGTGTGTGTGTGTGTGTGAGAGAGAGAGAGAGAGAGAGAGAGAGAGAGAGAGAGAGAGAGAGAGAGAGAGAGAGAGAGAGAGAGAGAGAGAGAGAGAGAGATCCAGAAGCCAGCGTCTTTTCCTCACCTCTTGTTTGGCTTGAATTTGTTTAGTTCTAACCATGAACTCCTCATTGGCGGTTCTGTCCTATTATTTCAGTCCCACTTCAGGACATGCTTCTGGTTTTCAAGAAATACTGCACAGGGATCTAAAAGTGTCCAGTTTGCAGTCATGGGAAGATGGCAGGCGAAGAAATGAAAACACTAGCCTAATACGAAAAGGCTTCAAACGAAACCTTAAAAGTGTGATAGAAATTACAATAACTATGCCCTTGTCTTATTACCTGTCAACATTGTTGTTAAGGATGTCAAGAGTGTTCAGCACGGACAGCACGATGCAGACGAGCACGGTGACGCTATAAAGTCAGTTCTAAAATGGCTGCCCCACTTTTGACATGCACTAAAGTGGAGTAGCAATATGCTATCCGTTTTTTGATCAGTGAAGGGGTGAAACCTATAGAAATTCATCGGCGAATGAAGGTCCAGTATGGTGATGCATGCCTGTCAGTCTAGCAAGTGTATTCGTGGAGTAGGAAGTTTCACAACGGCGTGACTTCTGTGGCAAACTGTTCACGACCCGGTCAGTCGCACAGAGCAGTGACCAGAGTCGATTTTTCTAAATCACTGTATCGGCACATGAGGACATGCATTTAACGCAATTGTGACTACATCGACAAATGATACATTTTCTCTTTACTTTTTCAGAATATATTCACCCCCTACCCCCCCCCCCTTCTCAAAAAAAATAATTAAGGATTTCATTTGAAGCCACTCCGTAGTTCAAGGCGGCGCGATTAAATAGCAGCTGCAAGATGAACGACGTCATTGGATCTGGCTCGGTCTCTCCGTAGGGCCGCCTGCTGAATGCGTGGCCCAAAGCAAGAACTCCATAGCTCCAGCGACGAACCCCAGGAGTCTCTGAGAAAACTGCACTCGTGAACCGAATTGCAGAGTCCAGAACTGAACCCAGAACCTTCGGTGGTGAGGCAGGCGGCTTAACCACTTCACCAATGAGACCACTCTTTCTCTGCGGGTGTAAATGAATAGTTAAATTTTCGTTTACTTGTGTATCATCATCGTGATTGTCTCTTGGTGTTCACACGTGAACGGAGAGGTGAAGAGAAAATGACAACAATTTTATTGCAGCCAAACTAGTTGCAGCAACAAAAAACATTGCATCACCAAATAGCTAGAAGACAAACTCCAGAATTTAAGAGATTACATCTTGAGCTTAGTACTCCCCCAGTTTTGCCTCCTGGCTTTGTATATTATTTTGTTTCCTGTCTTCATACGAACACACCGAGGGATAGGTCTGTTTTGCTTGCGAGCAAGCCTACTTTTTATTTTAAATGTTTTGTGGACCCCCATTTTCCACTCCTTTCTGATCTACAGATCGAACTAAAAAGCAATAATAAAATACTTACAGGTTTGATAATGTCGATGGTTTGACATAATCCAACAGAGCTCTGCTTTCGACACATGGCTTCCAACGGTCCTTTGATTGGACGACCAAACAGCAACGTTGCGGGTGGTAGTCCTGTTGAGTCATGAGGAACTTCCCGATAGGCAAAGAGTGCTGCTGGGATATATTCATCCCACCTATCATGTTTTTCCTGTGCCAGTTTCCTGAGCATTGTCATCAACGTGCCGTTGAAACGCTCTACTTGTCCATTGGCTTGAGGGTGGTAAGGGCTGGTATGGATATGGTTAGAGTGGAACACCCTAAATACCTCCTCCATACGTTTTCCACAAAACTGGGACCCATTGTCCGTCAGTATTTGATCAGGAAAGCCTAATCTTGTAAAGGCCTCCATCAGTGCGTCCGCCACTCTTTTCGAGTCAATTGACTCTCATAGTCATGCGCGAACCCACATTGTACAGCGATCCACCATGGTGGGTATGTACATGTTCCTCTTCCTAGTCCTAGGAAGTGGACCCACGATATCGATGGCTACCCTCTCGAAAGGAGAGTTCATGATGGGCATTTCACCTAAGACCACCGGCGCTGTCCAGTGTTTCGGTGCCACCCTCTGGCACTCTGCGCATGACGTCACATGCCGACGCACATCACCTGTCATTCCCGGCCAATAGTAATGGCAGGAAATTCGCTGCATCGTGGCGGCAATACCCATATGCCCACTGAATGAGATGGTATGCCCCATATGAAGAATCTGGGAACGGTGGGTCTTCGGGACCACCAACTGACCATGTAGGTTGTCTCCCCTTCCGGCTCTCCTGTAGAGTATCCTATTCTTCATATAGTACTGCCCCCGTTTGGGTGGATCGGTACTTTTCTGCAGCTTTTTGTAGCAAGGACGTAACGTAGCATCCTCACTCTGGTCAGTTCGCAACTCCCCTGGCAGTGGGTTAGTCACATTTGCTTCTGCCTCATCCGATCTCGTCTGAGAGCGAGTCTGTATTGCTCCCATATGGATTGGCTCCCTGGGAATTCCCAGAAAGACATACCGGCAACCGAGGATTACGGGAAAAATGGGATCGGTCAACACCGCGGCCTTGATGGTGCCGGTGACATATCTTGACCGAATCTCCACTCTGGCAATGGGAAATTTCATGGCTACAGCACTCTTCTGTGCAGGCTGTATCTCCATGGTTTCACCTGTGAATTGTTCTGGATGTACTAGATCCGCAGAAATCACGGCCTCCCCGTCCAGTCCTGTGTTGTACAAATACTCCACTTGACGACCGTTAACTTCTACCAATTCCACTACAGGTGGTTTATCCTGGTCTGGAGTCTCTTCCTCGGCATCGACCTGTTCGGTGTGCTCCACCTTAGATTTCCCGGGGCACACGACGAATTGAGAGTCTCCTGACTTTCCCCTGCAGTCAATAGCATTGTGCGTATTCGACCTGCAGTGTTTCCACCATTTCCCTGTCTTAGATTTTCTAGTGCCGGACTTTAGTGAGCTCTCCTGCTGGTGAGCTTCCTTGTCGACCTTGGCATTTTCAGTGACCACCTGCTTTGATGTCACTTTACATGCCGCGAGGTGAAGGTTCTTAGCCTTCGATTTGCAATCCTTCGTATTGTGAGAAGGTGACTTACAAATCGAACACCACTTTTCCGACCACGGTCGTTTTTGAGTAGAGTTCGAAGTGCTCTTGCTTCCCTCCTTCGTCTTCTCCAAACTCTCCTCTGAAGTTTTGACATATGGTTCCACCTTCTTAGTTTCTGTGCTGTTTGCTTTCTTCAGGTTATGTTTTTCCTGACTTTTGGTGTTTGTAGAAAGGTTTTCTACTGCCTCCTCATGTACCTCGACGAACCGTTCTGCCAATTTCGTCACCATGTCGATTCGTTCCGCCCCTTGTTCTCCCAAGAATGTCCTGAGAGGTTTCGACATTTGCTATTGCATCTGGTCGACTACCATGAGCTCTTCCAGACTCTCATAGTCATGCGCGACCCAGCCAAATCCATCCACTTATGGAGATAGGCTTTCAGACGCAGACTATAGGCGGCGAACAACTCCCCCGGTTCTCGTTTCGCTCCTCGAAATTTTTTCCGGTAGGTATGTGACGTAACTTCGGATCGTTTCAGCAGAGCCGTCTTCAACTCGTCATAATTGATCTCATGTCCTGGTGGCAGGTGAGAATACACCTCATAACCGGTCCCGCGTAATCCCTGGGATAACTTGAGATTCCATTTGTCACGCTCCAGACCCATGGCAACCGACATAGCCTCTAAGCGTTGAAGGTACTGGTCAATCTTCTCCTTGTCACTTCGTAGATCGCTAGAGGGAACTTCATAGCATGATAACTATGTCCTCCTACTGGTGTTGAGCCAGGGAGAGAGGAACTTCCCACTGCTCCCCCAGTTTCACCACTAGATTGCCTCTTAAGCTCGAGTTCCCGCATCCGGTACTCGTGCTCCCTTTTCTGAGCTTCTTGTTCAGCTTCCCGTTGCTTAGCATCTTGCTCAACCTCAAGTTTCTTAGCCGCTTGTTCTGCTTCCAGTTTCTTAGCTGCCTGCTCAGCTTCAATTTCCAGCCTTCTCATGGCTTGCTCTGCTTCCAATTTCTTAGCAGCTTGTTCTGCTTCCAATTGCCTAGCAATTTGTTCTGCTTCCAATTTCTTAGCTGCTTGTTCTAACTCCATCCTTCTCAATTCCAACTCGGTCTTTCAATCTTCCCTTTCTGCTTGACGAAACTCCCTCTCAACCTCCTGTATGTAATCTGTTAGTGCAGAACACGACAGGCCCATTTCTTCCCCCTTTGCTCTTAGTTCTGCCGTGGTTAGTTTAGGAGTGGCCATTTTTCAGAGAGGTAAGTCAGCAGGTAGAATATTAATTATCTCTAAACAAATATACAGATAATGACCAAGTACAATTAATCTATATATTTAATAACACACCACACAGCACAACACAATCACTCAGTGACAAGAGTAGAATCCGGACCACAGACCTATGCAGACGTGTGAGGTGTGAACAGGTAAGATAAGTGTCTTAACCCCTATCCACATTCACTCAAGCTGGATTCTCACTAATAGGATATCTCCATCCTCTAACTAAAGATCCCGTGTCAAAAGATCCCGTATTAAAAGACCCCGCTGTCAGAAGATCCCGCTGTCAGAAGATCCCGCTTAAAAGAGATCCCGCTGTCCAAAGATCCCGGACGAGCCCCCAATAATGTCGTAAGTAAAGAATGTAGTGGTAGTTATTTTTTCTTCTTTACTATTTGAGTGTCGTCCCTGGAGTGAGGGGAATGAACACCCATATTTATTTTTATTCAATATCACTATCCTGGAGATATCCAGCAGACTCCGTCCACAACACTCCCTCAATCTGAAGACACCTTCTTCTCATTCTAACTCACCCCTGGATCACACCCCCTCTCATTCTTCCCCAACATAACATACTGGACAACTCTAGCTTCAACAAATAAAAACAAGAAATTTATTAAAGCAAAGAGTATATGTAGGAGAAGGGTGTGTGTGTGTATAATGTGTAGAATGTGTGACATATATTCTAAGGTGTATATAGACTCAGATCAGTGTTCAGGAGTATAGTCATTCTCATCACTGTGCTGAGAACACACCAGCACCATGTATTCCAGTCAAACAACCTCACCGAGGTGATGCTTTTCCGGTCACGTGAAGAGTTTCTCTGCTATCTCTCGAGGCATCCAGATGTTTGGACTTCCATGACAAACACTGTCTAATGAGAGTCTTCAATCTAATTCACACTATGAATTTCCTCTGTTATTAACTGTTTGTTACTCAGAGACTTCTAACACTATTGTCACTGTTACTTGGGAAATCTTAATTGATCTAGTGTCACTGGTTGTAAAGATTCCCCATATTAAACCACAATCTGAATGTTCCAGGTATTTCTATAAATGTATATGAATGTTCCTGGTATCAGTGTTGTATAAATATATAATGTTCTGACTGTTCAGTGATACAACTATCACTTGCTAAACATAAGTATCATCAGCCTGTCCTGCTCCGCAGAAGCCAGGTTCCCGCAGACCAACTTGGGTATAAGCCCAATGTAGAGTTCTCTCAGCAACGTCTGTCTTCAAATCCTGAGCCATCATCTTCTAAACTGTGTTCTAGCTTCACTGTTGAATATCATAGCACACATACGTGGAACCATATGCCTATTCCGGTTGCTGATTGAAACTATGCAATCACAGACTGGATCTATGTCCGCCGATAAATATCAACAACACAACTCGGAAACTGCACCGATCCTTCAAACTTCAGAAATCTTCGTCGACTAACTCCACATGTTTACCGCAACGGGTTTTATATCGGGCTTGAGTGACATCACCAAATTGTCTAGATGCAGAGGCGTCATTGTGAACATCTGGCTGGTGTCCCCTTTCATCTGGGAAAGTGTCTCCTGTCTGTGATCTAGAGACCTTCTCCACATCACAAGACTCCATCCGACATCTGGCCAGACATTCCGTCTGTCACTTCAAAGGCTGACTCCCGCCTTGCAGACGGATGGCGCCAGTGTACGTTTCTCGAGCAACAACTTGTTAACAAAATGCCGACCGGGGTTAGACATTTTGTCTCGACCTATTTTGTTCCTGTCTATACAACATCAAAGGGTTGCCTGTTTTTGCAGACGAATGTCGGGTCTTGTTTGTCATCGATCGAAACTAGCAAGTTTATTTTTCGCGACAGCTACCCATGATATTCTTTGCACTGTCTTCAGAAACCAAATTTCCGCAGCCATCAGATGTTTTTCAGCTTGTCTGCTCATTGTCCGCGATTCACATCCATAAAAAAGTACAGGTTCTATTTAGCACTTTTCTAGTTTCAAATGACATCTTTTTATTGGTCAGTATGTTTCCCATCCTGATAAAGGCTACCTTCGCCATAGCGATGTTTGTTATAATCTCTTCAAGGAACCTCTTATCTGATGTTGTGACTGATCCGATATAGTTTTACCAATTCACTTGTTTGAGAATATTCCCATTTACATGTATATTACATTGCGGATGTTCTTTCTTCCTAGTGGCTACTGCAATCTGCGTATTCTAACAATTTTATTCTAAAATTAGTAGATGCGGTTGTTGTACACAGTGAACAACTAGAGTTGAAATTAAATTGTAAGAGGACACAGATTATGGCCGTCATTAGGAAGAATGTATCTGGTGGCTCTTCTCTGCAGCACAATTCTCTCCATTTAGTGTTTATCTATCTGTTCTTCTGCACTATACACACGATTCAAAGGGGCCACGACCACATCTGCCTTATCTAACACCAGCACCCACCTATTCATCTGCCTTATCATGCACCAGCACCCCACCTAGTCATCTGCCTTATCATGCACCAGCACCCCACCTAGTCATCTGCCTTGTCATGCACCAGCACCCCACCTAGTTATCTGCCTTATCATGCACCAGCACCCCACCTAGTCATCTGCCTTATCATGCACCAGTACCCCACAAGTGGTGTAGACCCAGCCAATCTGTCCGCCTGCTCGTTTCCCACCACACCAGCATGTCCAGGGGAAAAAATCCGACATATTCTTTTAATAATTGATTGTTGAATTGAAGCCTGCCACTCTGCCCGAAGCATGCCTGTCTTCTCCTTTCTCATCATACTTTGTGAGTCCGTTACAATCACGACATGTGTGTGCTGTTTCTCATGCATAATTGTAGAATCAAAGGGAGTATAACATTCCAGATCCTTAAATTGTACATAACAGTAGGTTCAAGGAGAGTGTAACATCATAGTTCCTTAAATTGTACACATCTGTAGGATCAAGGAGAGGGTCACATACCAGTTTCTTAAATTATACAAAACAGTATGATCAAGGAGAGTGTAACATCGCAGTTCCTTACTTTGTACACAGCTGTATGATCTAGTCTCTAATTTTTACACCTACTTCTATAACAATACGTATGTATTTATTTATTAATTGTCTTGATGGCCTCAAAGGGCTCCCCAATTGATATTTATGTAAGATCAAGGAGAGTATAACATTCCGTTTGCTTACTGTGTAAACACTGTTCACCATTACACAACAAAAGTGGTAGCTGTGGTAGTGTAGTCTGTGGGTGATTGCCTGCCAGCCCGATGGCCATGGGCTCGAACCTACATTGAGCAGATTTCCACAACTGACCCGAGCCTCCAGGTCGACCCAGCTTAACATGGGTACCAGAAAATGTCGGGGAAGTGAAGGCGGTCGGTGTGACACTTTGCTGTACTTTACTGTACTCTGTACTTTACTGTACTGCACTGTACCTTACTGTAATTTTTTTACGGACTGGCACAATGTAATAATAACACTGGGTCGTGAGTGCAGAGAACGGGCAGCGGGCCGCACAGAGTTTGAAGTGCAACAGTTGATCCAGAGCAACACACATTAAGGTGACATAGTCATCTACACCGATGGGTCAGTGGTGAGAAACAGACGTAGTGGTTGGGGCTTTATTGCAAAGGCTAATGGGCGAGTCTCGAAAAAGGAGAGTCTGGCATATGAGACTACGACCTCTAGCATGAGAATGGAGGTGGAGGCAGTAATAGCGGCATTCCGGTGGCTAGAGGAGACTACTGCAACACGTTGTATTCATTACGGATTCAAAGAGTATGCTTAGCAAGGTGGAGAAAGGAATGTTTCGTGTGAAATAGCTCTCGTCGCTTCAGAGGTCACAGATTGTGAGAATTATATGGAAATTGTGCCCTGTGTACGGGGGAATGAGCAGGCTGATAGGCTAGCAAGAAATGCACATCTTGGTGATATTTTGCCGATGGACAAGGGGGAGGTGGTCGTGCGCTTGTGGGACCAGATGGAGAAGGCGGCGGAACAGATTGAGAACCCATATGTGGAAAGAATGAGATTGTGGGGGATCGGCAGGGGTTCTGGAAGAATCTCAAAACCGAGAGGGAAGAAAGGAGAACTTTTAATCAGATAGCGGTGAGAACGATTAGTAGTATGACTCTTCGCTGGCTGTTGCACGAGGGGACGGAGCACGTATGGGAATGTCCTGAGTGCACTGGTGTCGGTTCTTAACTCAACTCAACTCAACAACTGTACTTTTCTGTACTGTACTTTTACTGTACTCTGTACTTTACTGTACTTACTTTACTGTACTGTAGTGCACTGTACTTTACTGTACTTACTTTACTGTACTGTAGTGTACTGTACTTTACTGTACTGTACTTAATTCCCATTACTGTACTGTACTTTTCTTTTGGCCATCGCTCGCTTTGAACTCAAGCAGTCCATACACACTACTTCTAGTAGTGCTGGGCTGAATTGTGTGTGTGGATTAGCTGTCCCTATTAACAGTGTCCCTCGCCATCAGGCGAACTCACTCCAACTTCAGAGGTACTTGTAATTTACTTCCACGTCAAGGACGATAGGTCAATCATTTTAGTCCAACTCTCCGGTGTAGGGGTTGAACCCCTTACCTCGGCATCAGCACACCGGATGTTTAAGAACACAGTTCTTATCCATTCGCCCATATTGACTTCTTTACTGTACTGTACTTTACCTTACTGTACTGTACTTATGCAACATGTGTAGGCATGTTCAATTCTTCAGCCAGCTTTTAATGAACTATTACTTATACTCTGACAATGTGAGATATGTCCATGTGAGCAGTTGCAGATACAATTTCAACATGAGTAGTTGCAGATACAATTTTAACGTGAGTAGTTGCAGACAACTGCATTTACGAATTCACATGCAGGTGCCAGTCTACCTACATCGGCAGAACAGAGCGGCAGTTAGACAACAGGGTGGTTGAACACATACCCAATTGGACTGACAAAATACTACACACAGGTAGATGGGAGCCTGGCCAGGCCGACATACCACAATTCTCCTGCGTCATCGATTGCGCGGCATGTCTTGGAAACCGGTCATGTGATTGATAGAGACAATGCCTTTCGCGTATTGTTTAATACAGAAAATAGTCGCTTGTTAAAGTGAGCAGAATCCATCATGATCAATCTATATAGACCAGTTTTGTGCAAACAGAAAGACATGATAGTCAGTTTAGAATTACTGTGGTAGACAATTGTATATTTCAGCTTGAAGGATTTATCTAGTTATTTAACTTTATGTTGTGTGCTTTCTGCAGAATGTACCTGAAGAGATGCAGCGAAATATGCCAGGCAATAAATCGTGCAGTCTATTGTTTGTGTCTTCGTTATTCAAATTCACTATGGGAAAACATTGTTTTGAGTTATTTGATTCACAACAAAGAAATACAAGCGCTATTTGATTCCCAACTAAGAATGGTGAGAGCTATTTGATTCCCAACAAAGACACACTACAACACAGGAACAAAGGTTTAAAATGATACTTTTATTTCATGAGTACATCAGTGGTCAAGCAAAAACCTGGCAAGCAGCAGATTTACAGTCTACAAGCTGCCAGTTAGCACATATTACATAGTGACATCATTGAGTTGTCGCCTGATTCATTCAGCCATCTGTTTTAACATCCGCCATTTTTAGCATCCACTTAATTACAATATCTGCTGGTTTAAGCTATTTGTTTCAGCATCTTTTTGTCTCTGACTCAGAAACACCAAACAGCCTGACTCAGAGACAGCCCTCGGCAAACAGCCTGATTCAGACACAAGTCAACATGGTGGACTAATCAAATCTAACATGACTACTAAATAGCAAGAACAAAAACATGCTTCCATACATGTGAAGAAACACAGAGGTTCTGTGTTACTATGAATATATTCATAAATGAAGCATCAACTACTATGAATGAAATAAAACATAAACACGACATGCATAAATATGGTTTCTTACAGTGAAAGATAAGACTTAAACAGTGCATATATAATTAGTATTATTAACATAACATTGTTTTCATGCATGCATACGTAAGAATTTTTTGGAAAGTCTACTGCAAATGAATTCTGGACTTTTATGTTGCTATATTTAGTTTTTTGCTCAGATCTCGTATTTAAACATTTTGCAGTAAACTTTCATGAGAAGAAATGTTCTGGTGTGTTAGTTGTGAACTGTGTATGCATGTAATTTTTATTTGGTGCAAAGAATACTTTATGTAACATCTGATCAGTGCAGGTGGGGTTGAATGATTAAGTTATCCTGTCAGTATTGACATCTTCATTGATTCAACCAGTCTCTCCATGTCGAATTGTAGCTTTGATCAGTCATTGACCGCTAGTGTGTCAGTATTCCACATGCTAGATGTGTTTGTGCATACATTCATCCCAAGTTTTGTTCAGAAAACTAACGCTGATACAAATTCTACTTATGTTAGTAATGCAATGTATCTAACAGACTGTTACGTGACGAGTCTTAAACCAATTAGTGATCTGATCAATCTGATTAAGCCGTAATCAGGCCAGTTGTATCAGTCTTTGTTATTTAGCAAGTCATTGAACCCTTGAAAGGCAATGAGACACATAGGGCATATAGTGCTAGTTCCATATTTGTATAGACCAATCAGCACTTGAGGGGCGATGTGGTCAGGGCCCTTTGGGATTGTGTGTATAGTGTGGAAGAACAGATACAGCATCATTGCCTGGAGAGGATGATGTGGTAGGAAGTGACCAGAGGATGTGGCCGATACTCAGTACTCTGAGGAAAGACCAGGTGGACAAATAATCAGATTGCAAGTGGTACCATTAGCATTGGATCTCTTCGCTGACTGTCGAACAAGTGTACTTTGATGCGAGACCAACTAGAAAACCTTGAAAAAGATGTCTTCATTAGCCAGGTCTATCATCCACCAGAACATACAACTATGGAATATGGACATAATTTGTATCTAACCATTGAAATAGCACCATAGGTCTCAGAATTTTATATTAAATCCAGCATAGAAAAATCACAAACACACAAACACATTCGGACAGTAATGCTGTGACAAGTATATTAATTGGGGGTCACTGTGAAATCTTTCTGTTGTCACAAACCTGAAACTTGTAGACATAAAGTTAACAAAGAAAAAGCATTTTGTATATTGTATTCGATGAACAATAAATGAATATTCAAATACATCGAGGCCAAGGAAAGTAGGTATCTAAAACCAGGGTTGTTCTTCTCTGCCTCGTGAAGATCTGATTTATTTCATGATCTAGGATGTATTTTTATAAAATAAGAATCGGGTTAAGTGCTCCCCCACCCTGATTCTGGGGTAGTGGATCTGATTACAAGTCTTCTGACAGTTGTGAGAAATGTGAGAGGATTTGTGTGCATGTTGTACCTGTTGAAGACACTTCATCAGTTGGAGACAGTGGTGAGAAATGTGAGAGGGTTTCTGTGCATGTTGTACCTGTTAAATCACCTCATCAGTTGGAGACAAAATTGTGAGAGGATTTGTGTGCATGTTGTACTTTTTAAAGACACCTCATCAGTTGGAGACAGAAAGGTGAGAGAATTTGTGAGCATGTTGTTCCTATTAAAGACACTTAATTAGTTGGAGACAGAAATGTGAAAGGATTTGTGTGCATGTTGTTCCTGTTAACAACACCTTATCAGTTGGAGATCGATAAGAGCAGGCTTTGTAGGCCACAGCTCAGGCTCATTTTTGATTAGAAAAAAAACTACCCAGAAAAAAGAACCGGTGCTGTGGGTTACGGGCAGTGAACACGATTCACAATTTCCTGACATACCGAGTCCAGGGTTCGAAATCAGCTATAGACGATTTAGAGGCCTTGCGTTGATTTTGATTGTATGAGTGTCAGTCGTTCAGAATTCAGTGGCAAACTATTGAACATAAAAATAACTTAGTAGGTGACAAAAAGCAAATACAATCTTGAGGCTGATTGTGGCACCTGTAAAGGAACTTTTAACAATTCCGTACAATAATAATTGTAAAAAAGTAGAACAGATTTACATTACATACATTCTTGTACAATAATAATTTAACAAATGAGAACATATTTACATCACATATATTCCTGTACAATAATGATTTTAAAAAAGAAAATGAGAACAGATGTACATTACTTACATTTGTGTACAATAATTATTAAAAAAAATTAGAACAAATATCCAATAAGTACATTCCCCTGTAGGTGGTCTCCCTATGGAAGTGGATATGTCGCCTGTGTCACGGCCCTGACAGGAACCACTGACTAGGGTGTGTGTAATGGCTTTTATTTTAGATGCTTGTCATGGAAGTAACTTTTGCTTTGTTATATCTCTAGGCACGAATGTTCCATTCTCCACCCATAGATTCTGAACCTTTAGCATTTACATATCTATGAATACTGGTAATAAACAAAGATCACTGGAGTAAGTTTGAACTGTTTAGGTTCTGCATACTGCATGTTTACGATGTCTTCACATTATGAAATGTACATTCACTAAATACACTATTATGTGATAACTAACAAATTAAAAACTAACTAATGAATAACTAACTACATGTATCATGTTTTGCATATCCTTTACAGAACATCGCTGTCAACATCAGCAAATTTCAGCTGATTGTTGATTTCTTGGCAAGATTACGCTCAGTAGTTTGCCATTGCTTTCTGAACAGCCGGCTCACATACCCCGTAAGTTACCGAGGCGATTCGAACCACTGCTGATTCTCACCGTCGTCACGTTACCTACGAGAGTATACGAGATTACGGAGAAAAGTCGCTAACCTCTAGGCCAGAAAGCCGGCAACTACATGTATATTATTTCATTATATACAACAGAAAGATTACAATCATATGGATGGATTCACAAATGTGGAGCTTATTTTATAGAACAGAAACATTACATTCATAGCAACAGATTCGCAAATGTGGAGCTTATGGAGATCAGATCATGTTCCATCTTCACAATGAAGATCAACTACATTTGATGCCCAGTCACTCTCTATCCCGGGAGTCAGGGTAGTGGAGTGGCTTACTGCCAACCAGTGATCATGTGTTTGAACTTCCCGTGGGGTCGGGAATTGTTCCAAGTGTTCTGGGCTCCGAAGTCGACCCAGCCTAAGATGGGTATTAGGGAATGTTCTGGGAACTTAAAGCAGTGGCTTGATACCCACTGACCCACACACAACATCCACTGCATAGTGAAATTAGGAAGGTGAAGGGCAGCAGGTTAAAAAGAGGACGGTCGTGGATGGGTCAAGCCAAAGACATTCTTCAACAGGTGTGTTCACTTGAGGACTTAGAACCTGGCGAGGAGTGGGCGCAAGTGCCAACAGACTTCTGCACATCCTTTTCAGTTTGCATCCAACTAGATAGAAAATGCAGACAAGAAAATCCGGCTGCTGTTGAGACTGAAGTACAAGCGTTGATTTTCGAGAATTCTCTAGACGGTGACGCGGTCATCTACACAGATGGGTCGGTCATCCGACATGTGAGAAGCTCATGGGCCTTTACAGCTCGGGCCGGAGGGAGAATTGTGAAGGAGGACTCTGGTGCTTTCACTGAAACCACAAGTAGCCTGACCATGGAAGTCATGGCAGTAAGTAAAGCAATAACATGGCTCGAGACACAGACATTCACTAGGGCTTGTTTCCTTAGCGACTCAATGAACATGATCAAGAGGATAGAGGAGGGGCCGATCCGAAGAGATTGGTTGCTGCCTCTGGAGCGGTCTCGACTGGCAAAGATTAGTTTCATCTTCGTGCCAGGGCATGCGGGAGTACAAGAAAATGAGCGGGCTGACAGGCTCGCAGGTGAGGCTACTGTGGAGGGCGGACGCGCCATGGACCAGGCCGTCATTCTGAATGCTCTACGAGAAGTGAGACTTTTGCGAGAACCAAGTGATGACTGTGAATCTACAACAATGGCCAGACTGCAAGAGCAGCAAATTAAAAGAGGGGTGGCCAAACAAGAACACTACGCAGGACGCCAAAGAAGATTGATGAACCAACACAGAACTGGCGTCGTTAGCCGCTACACGCTGCGGGATTTGCTGAGGAGGGGATCCGAGCACTTATGGACTGAATGGTTCGATGTGCAACGAGGATGATCTGTCGACTAACTAACTAACTAACTAACCCATTGAGCGCTGATTGGTCTATACAAATATGGGGCCAGCACCATATACCCAGTATGCCTCATGGTGTGGGAGAGGATCCTTTACTTTTTACTTTTGATCCGACTGTCAAAATACATCGTTTCTATACAACACGCTATGTGTCTTGAGAAATCTTATCCGATTCACTAATAAGCCTGCCTGTAAAATACCTTGTGTGGCTTGAACAATCCTATCCAATCCACCAATAGCTTTTTCCTATACCGAACAATTATCCCTTTATCCCTTACTATCCAAAGGTGTTCATTTTCAAGCTACAAAATTGTGGTTCTGGAGGAGTTAAAGTACTAAATGTCCCGTGACAAAGGTGTTTCCACCTTCGCGTGGTGAGGGAGCTTGAGTTTCTCAATTACCCTGACAGCTATGCCGGCGGTAGCGTAGCTACCGGCAGGTCCACCCAAACCGGACAGGTCAAAGGGTAGAGACAAGACAAAAAGAAACACTCTGGTCATCCATGTTGGGGGTTGAAGAATGGGGGTTAACATCCCCACGTTTGTAAAATGTATTTTGTTACGAAACAGATAAATAAGGCTCGACACTGATCAGACCAGTTGTCCTGTATGGCTCTGAAACCTGGAGTACAACTAAAGGAGACGAAGTCTTGTTACAAAACTTTGAAAACAAAGTCTTAAGACGCATCTTTGGACCCATTAGGGATACACAAAGTGGAGAGTGGAAAAGAAGAAGTAACAAAGACATTTGTGATCTGTTTAAGTCCCCGCTAATCACTAATATCATGAAGGCTAATAGACTGCAGTGGCTGGGGCATATAGAAAGAATGGAAGATAATAGGGAAACAAAACTCGCTTACACTCAGGAAATAAATGACCGTAGACCCCGAGGTAGACCAAGAAGATGGTGGAGAGATAATATATATACAGACCTACAAGCACTTGGAATCAACGACAGGCAGGAGAAGGTCAACCTGAGAGACGAATGGAGACGGCTTGTATCTTCAGCAAATAACCTCAATGGCTCGGAATGCTGAAGAAGAAGAAAACTGTGACAAAGGGATTTAATTTAACAGTGAGGACAGATTGGGTTATATAACATCTGGATGGGACGCAAGAAAGTACAGTATATATTACCTTTGTGGTAACCAACAAAAACATGGCATGTTGTTTCACACAGAAAGAGAAGTTCTCAATGTTGGTGTCTGTTTCTGCAAGAGAGGAAGATAACAGTGGGTAGAATGAGATGTCTGAGAGGAGCTATCAATGTAACCAGAAGAGACAGACTATAAAATGATGATAGAGAAATGGTAGGGCAACTCCATATGTTGATTACATAGAGAGACAGAGAACATGGTGGTTCTGTCACCTAGTGAGTATGGAGCCTATAAAGTTACCACTTTGTGTCTAAGAAGAATTGATTACAGAGTCCCAGGAAGATCAAGGAGCAGATGGATCAGCAACACCAATAACATCTTACAACGCTACAGGCTCACATTAGCCAGTGCCCCACAACGACTTGCGGCAAGGTCTGAACCAGGACAGGCAGCAAAACGGTCCTTCTACTGGTTAAACAGTGACTAGACAAGACAAATGTCTATTTTCATCATGTACAGTGGAATATTTGTTTATGTCGATAATCCGTCCGAAATAAGCAGCGAAATCCGGAACCATGGAAACCGAGGCAATTCTTTCCACATGAATCGATATAAATCCAATTAATCAGTTCTAGGCACTCCGAAATACATACCAAAACACATTTTATAGAGAATAAATATAGTGTTTAATACTAAAAATCAATAATAATAAAAAATAAAATAAAAAAATGAATATAAACGATTACTGTAAAGAATAAATGATCATTTAACACGACATTTACCTTTCTGAAGACTCTTCTTGGCGTATGGAACACGGCTATGAGGTGAGAGAAAGATACAGGAATACCCCTCTATAAGTAACTTCGGTATCAAGGCACTATCTGGGGTCAATTCCCTTCTTGGTTTTCTTGTCTTTTGTATGTCAGTGCGCCGCTTTGAATGTTTTTCACCATATGGCCTTAAACTCACTAAGTACACTAGCACTCATCCCAGGCATTTTCTTAATGAGATTGGCATACAACAATCTGGCGTTTTCACGTATAATTGCCTCCGAAACAGAATCGTCATCTAACTGTTTTTGATTTTTCCAAATTAATAATAACTGTTCGACATCTTAAATTGTTTGCGATCTCTGTTTCATTAGCACATTCACGTCTTTCGCTACACTAGCCTCATCTATTGCTTCCTTTTTCGCCACAATATAACTTATCGTGGATGGCGACTTCCTGTACATGTGGCCGATTTCAGCAATCTTAATGCCACTCTTGTATTTTTCAATGGTGTCCTTCTTCAACTCGATCGTGTTCCTGGCCTTCTTCTTCGAATAGGTGCTGGATGTGGAAACTTTCTTTGGTCCCATGAGGAGCTAAAAGGAAATGGTTAACTTATTAGAAAGTGATGCTCACACAACGAGAAATTTGCTGCATGGTGGCGCCCATACCCATGTGTCCGCTGAACGAAATGGTATGCCCCATCTGAAGAATTTGGGAACGGTAGGCTTTCGGGACTACCAATTGACCGTGTAAGTTGTCTCCCCTTCCGGCTCTCCGGTAGAGTAGCCGATTCTTCATGTAGTACTGTCCTCGTTTGGGTGGAACAGCACTTTTCTGCAGCTTCTTTTAGCAAGGAAGTAAAGTAGCATCCTCACTCTGGGCAGTTCGCAACTCCCCTGGCATTGGGTTTGAGACCATTGTCTCTGCCAGATCCGTTTCCTTCTGAGAACGTGTCTGCATAGCTCCCATGTTGTGACATGTTGGGAGTTGGAAGCAGTACCCTCTCTGACTTACCCCACAATGAAGTAAAGCTATGAGGATGGGACTGATTTCATTTGGAGGGGATGGGTTCTTGGAAGCCAAAGTGACCCATAATAGCTCTGGAAATCTAGGAGTTTTCCCAGGAAAATTAATTTCTTCCCTCCAAAATCTTCCTTCCCGAAAAAGAGAAACTTAATTAGCTCGAGAGTCCCCCACCTATGATCATTTTCCCTTTTAGGTGAAATGGTCACAGGAATTAATAAAATGTAAAGTTCTCTTTTCTGAATAACCTGGAACCTGGGAGATTACAATAGGTCAGAATTTAGCAGTCTATTAGTGTTTACCCAGTCACCTGTAGTTCCAGATACTACCTGTATGTGAAGTAGTTTCACTAACTAAACACATAGATAATAAAATGTTTTGTTACACCACAATGGACTTGACAGAAGAATGCAGAAACAGTTAATTTGGTTTATTAATCAAAATAAAAAACCTGTGGAAGTAAACCAGTGATGCATTATGACATATGAACAAAACCCATTTGTTTCCAGAATAATGTTCTAAGACACAATGGAGATTAGAACTCCTGAAAGATCTCATGGCAGTTCTGGCATTTCATCACTGGACCATCCTTCTGATTTCCTAACAAAGTCTCCTGCACTACACAAATGTTCTGTTTGTGAACTTTCAGGTAATTTATATGTGAAACTTGGAATTAAACAGTCTACTACCAATCAGTTATGGAAAGGTTCATAAAATGCTCTCCTTTCTGGAAGTTCTTGAATTATATGAATGAATAACTGATTGTAACAGTCCTTCCTTATAAAATTGTCTATCAGACTTCAGCCATGATATTACAAATTTGCAAGTCTCTTGTGAATTATAAAATTGATCCTAATGATCTTATAAAAGTCTTCAATTCAAATTGTCACATCTCCATGAAGCAAAGATCAGTTGGGCAATGGAGATTCTTAGATCAGGGAACTCCTGACAACAGATCTCTGGTGCACCTAATTCTTACTGAACTGCTCATGATTTGCAGTCCCCTGGTACCTTATTGGACAGTGATCTGCAACTCTGGATCATGACATTCTGCGAACACCGTCATCCTCACCTGAGGTGGATAAACATGGTGAACACATTTATATCTAGCAAAAGGATGATAATTCTACAGTGGACAAGAATGAAAAGGGTTTACAGACATGAGGTACAGAAGGTAGCAGATTCAGGAAGTACCTACAAGTTAAGAGCTACAGTGTGTCTCCTTGTACTGGCATTAGACATCAGCAATTATATTGGGCAAGCCTTCTTTTACTGCACTTGTACATAGTGGCCTGTTGGCTGTTGTTCTCACAGAGGACACAGACACAGTGACTGACAAGGCTAGAAAAGAATGATGGAGAGTAAATGATGAGATGTACCCAGCATATCTGATCCCTACATAGTAATGGAACAGAATAGGATGATTGTTCATCTCATACATATTAACTCATGTTACCAATCAGTGCTGCCACCATTGTTTTAGTCTGCCTGGATACTTTCCTGTTTATACCCTCTCACCTCTTCTGTCATTTCCTTTACTTACTTCTTCTGACACTGGGGTGATATTTCCCCTTGACAGTTTAGAAGTGCTTATGCATGAAAGCATATTATGTCCTTTACTTACTCGGTCAAACAGGGTGATGGTTTAATAAACTACATTCCACATGTTGCATCAAAGTAATAATGTAAAGAAACATACATTAAATATTTCACTCTAAAGTTAATATAAGTAACATATAATTGGTATGAATGTGGAGGTCTATGTGAAATGTTCCTTATGAGGATTTACACTGCCTCTCATTCAATAACACACATATATATACAGAGTGAAAGAAAGATGAGACACCACATTGTACTCATTCTCTCAAACTAACACCATTCTTCTTTTCTTCGTTCACTTGAGTGCCGGTGTTGGGCTGTTAGCTGGACTGGTTCGTCAGAGTGCCAAATGCTTGTTCGAATAAATCACAGCAGTATAAATGCTGGACAAGTCATGGATGCTAAACAGTTACACACACATTCTGTCTTCACGCCACGGAACATATAAGATAAGAGGTAGAGTCTTTCATTCCTCCTTCTCACATTCGCGTGTGTTGGCGGTTCGCTGTGGATTGCAACTAAGGCGACACCTAGCACCAGATCATAGTTTATCTTGTACTAAACCTGCTCTGAACGCAGTCAGCAAGCCAGTGGGATTTAGACTCAAGAATAGGAAACAGTCCTGGCATAATTGAGCCTCTTTTCACAGCTTCAGACATAGTGATTGTATAGCAACTCTTCTGTAAACGAAAGATAGAGGGCGTCAGATATCTACATCAGCGCTGGCAGAGAGTAGCCATCTTGGGACTGGTTGACAGTTGGTTTCTATCTTCAAATAGAAGAATAAATATATATATATATTCGTGCCGGAACTTACACACACACACACTCTCATACTTAAAGCTTTACCTGACTCAGGAATAAACAAACTCAGGAATAATTTCGTCTGAAGCTTTCCTTCTGAATCAGGATGAGGGACATACAGAGACCTAAACCACATCTGGATGCTTTGCCGGTCGCTCTGCATGTGCTTGAAAATTAGCGTCGCTGGACCCAAAACATTTCGCGGGCGACGCGATTATTCTAGGTTAACCAATGAACAGAACGGGCTTAGACCACTTGATCTGTCCATCATTGGGTGTCACAGCTATTAATAATGTTGACGCCACATTCCTAGCATTCCAATTCTCCCTAGTGCAAACCCTTAGTGAGAAGTGTGTTTTGAAATTGTGATGTGCAGCAGTGAACAAGACGGAGTGCGCAATCATGCGACAGAGCCCCCCTCCAGATTGATCTCTGTGGAGAACTATCGTCTCAGTCGTTCACAGCTGACACGGTTCCTTTTGTGATCCCTCTTGTTGGTTTTCCACTTCATCCGAAGTTGATGGTTCATCAGGAACTGGACAACGACTCAAGAAGTCGGCGCCTACGTTCATTTTCCCAGGAACGTATTCGATTTGGAATGAGTATGGTTGCAACAGCAGCGACCATCGCATGAGTCTTGCGTTCAGATTCCGTGACGATGCCAGAAACATCAAGGGTTGGTGATCACATTGCACTGTAAAATGTTTACCATACAGGTATGCCTGAAACTTTTCCACAGCCCAGATTAGACCAAGGCACTCACGCTCGATCACCTGAGTAGTTCCGTTCAGAAGCATTCAGTTTCCTGCTTGCATAAGCTACAGGGAATAGCTCTGAGTGATCATCTCCTTTCCTCTGGAGTAAGGTGGCCCCTATTCCAATATTACTCGCATCTGTGCGGAGCACGAATGAGCGGTCGAGGTTGGGTAGATGTAGGATCGGTTTGGCTGTTAAAGCTTGTTTGAGAGCTGTAAAAGCCTTCTCACAATCAGCTGACCATATGACTTTCTCTGGATTCCCCTTTTTGGTAAGATCCGTTAAGGGTGCAGCCAGTGTGTTGAAGTCTTGATGTATCTTTGATAGAATCCACATAAGGAGACGAATGATCGAACATCCTTTTTGGTCCTTGGGCGAGGTGCTCTCTGAAGTTTCTCCACATTTCCTTCTTGAGGTGTTATGAAGCCTTGAGATACCTTATGGCCTAGGAAGTCCAATTGTTGAAATCCTATTTGACACTTCTTGGGTCTTGCTGTCAAACCTGTTTCCTTAAGTCGCTTGAACAAGAGATGCAATGTTTCGACATGCTCCTCAAATGTTTCAGTAGCAACTAAAATATCATCCATGAAGTGGCTGATGGCCGGATGATGTAATGGGTCAAGTAATCTTCTCATCATGCGTGTAAATACACTTGGAGCGTTACTTAATCCAAATGGAAGAACATTGAACTCGTAGTGTCCTCCAGGAGTACTGAAAGCTAACCACGGTCTGACTTCCGGTTTCACAGGAATTTGGTAATATCCCTTACTGAGATCAATCCTGGTGAAGTATTGGGCTGTGTTGAGACTAGTGAACAGCTGATTCTGGTCGGGTAGAGGTTCTGCCTGAAATTCAGTAATCGCGTTGAGCTGTCGATAATCGATGCACATTCTGTGTTCACCATTAGGTTTTCTCAACAACACCACACTAGCACTGTATGGAGATTCAGATTGTGATATAATTCCTGAATGAGAGCATCTGCTGTATCTCTTCCTGCAAAGTATTTTGCTTGGCATAAGGAACTGGGTACGTCTTGACTCGCACAGGTGTATCATCTGTTAGCTTCATATCGAATTCCACTAAATCAGTAAGACCTGGTTTGTCGGTAAGTATTTCTGCATACATTGCCATAAGATCTCGAATTTGCTTCTGTTGATCTTGAGATAGGTTGGGATTGATATCCACATCCTGAAATGTCTCTTTGGCTTGCAGTGTACATTCTGTTCCCATGGTAATTCCTTGTTCTACTTCAGTAGCAACAGCCATAGCCATCAGGTGTGCAGTTTCGGAGGTTGCGGATCTTTCATTCCATTTCTTCAAAAGGTTTATGTGAAACACTTTCAACTTGCCTTTGACAGAAATTTTGTAGTGAGTACGAGATATTTTCTCTGTCACCTCAAATGGTCCTTTCCATCCAATTTGCAACTTGTTCTGACTGGTTGGAAGTAGTAGCAGCACTTTTTCACCCACTGTCAGCTCTCTATCTTTTGCTTTCTTGTTGAAATTGCGAGTCATTCTTCGTCGAGCTTGACGTAGATTCACATTCGCTTGTCTCCAACCATGTTGTAGACGTTTCTTCAACTCAGCAACATAAACAGATGCAGTAACAACTGTATCATCTGCATGATCATCAGTCCATGTTCTCAGTAATACTTCCAAGGGTCCCTTGATTGGCCTCCCAAACAACAGTGTTGCGGGCGCAATCCCAGTAGAGTGATGCGGCACTTCCCGGTATGCAAATAATGCAGCAGGAATATATGTGTCCCAATCCTCTGGTTTTTCATGAGCTAACTTTCTCAGAATACTGATGAGGGTACCGTTCCACCGTTCTACACTCCCGTTCGTTTGAGGCAAATGGGGAGATGAATAGATATGGCGAGCATGAAATAGCCGAAAGACTTCTTCCATGAGTTTACTGCGAAACTGTGATGCATTGTCGGTTAGGATTTTGAGGGGAAATCCAATCCGAGTAAATATCTCAAGTAAGGCTTCAGCAATGTGCTTGGAGTCACTTGATGGCATTGGAATACTTTCTGCCCACATTGAACAGACGTCCACCAATGTTAATATGTATCGATTCCTCCTCCTCGTCCTGGGGAGTGGTCCGATAATGTCTACGGCAACTCTCTCGAAAGGAGATCCAGTTAGGGGCATCTCACCAAGCGGGACAGGGGGTGTCCTATGTCTTGGGGTCACTCTTTGGCATTCAGGGCATGACTTGACATATCTGGTGATGTCAGAATTCATTCCGGGCCAAAAATAGTGCATGGAAATTCTTTGCATAGTAGCATTTATTCCCATATGCCCACTGAAAGATAAGTTGTGGCCCATATCCAATAGTTGAGCACGATACGTAGACGGGACAATTAATTGAGAATATTCTTGTCCACTTTTACCTGCCTTGCGATATAGAAGTCCACCCTTCATATACATGTCGCCTCTCCTTGGAGGTGAATGTGCTTTAGGCAGTTTGTTGAAGCATGGCAACAAGGTGCTGTCAGCACTCTGTGCTTTCTTCAAATCCTCTGATCGAGGGTTGGTCGGAGTCGACGATGCTGGAGTCTTTTCTGTCTGAGAATTAGTCGTCAAAGCAGCGACTATCACAGGCTGTATAGGTTCTCCTAGAAAGACGTAACGACAACCGAGCAGGACTGGGTACACGGGATTTTCCATCACCGCTGCCTTGATTGTTCCAGTAACATAACGCGAAGATATATGTACTCGAGCCACAGGTAGTGACATCTTGGTTGAACTTTTCAAGGGTCCCTGTATAATCACCATTTCCTCAGTCACCTGTTCTGGCTGAACTAAGGATGTTGCTACGACGCAGTCATAATTTAGACCTGTATCATATAAGCAAATGGCGGGGTATCCATTTAGCAAGATGGATTCCACTACCGGAATTTTGGAATGGGTGTCTTCATGAGTTGTCACACTGGACGTTTCACTAGTGCTCACCTTACGTTCCTTCCGGCGAGTCAGACATGCAACTGTGTGAGGGGTAGGAGGTTTCTTCCGACAATCTTTTGTGTGATGTCCTACCTTCCTGCAATTGGTACAGTAGTCCTTCCCACTCTTCTTGGCAGCCTGAATATAAGTTAGACTGGTGTTCGCAGATTTCTTCAACTTCTTATTTGGGTTGGTGTGTTCATTTTCTTTGGTCTTGAGTGATTTGTCTGGGGGAGAAGCTTTGGTCATCCGACTCTTACTTCCCACCTCCTTCTGAGATTTCTCCCATCTCTCTGCCAAAAGAATAATTTCCTCAAGTCTATCAGCTCCATTCTGTGTTAAGAACGCCCGAAGTTCTGATGACATTTTATCCCTTAATTGGTCAATCAATATCATCTCTCGGAGTCCTTCAAATGTTTCTTCAAACTTTCCCATCTCTGCCCATTTGTGCAGGTAGGATTTTAATCTTTCAACCCATTGGCCGTAACTTTCCCCAGGCTCCTTCTTAGCTGATCTGAATTTCCTTTTATAGTTATCAGAATCGACTTCGAAGCGAGTTAGTAAAGCTCTTTTGAGAACACCGTAATCCTGTCGTTCCTCATGACTAAGTCTAGAGAAAATTTCAAAAGCAGTAGTTCTCAAACCCTGGGATAGTTTCACCGACCATTTAGATTCATCAAGCCCACACGTAGAACACATAAGTTCGAACCTGGAAAGATAGTGATCAATCCCTTCAGCGTTCTCATTATATGGTTCCAAAGGAAATGCCATCGCTCCAGTGTGATGGTAACTTTCCTCTGTCTGTATATCTGTAGTTGGCCTGCGTGTGGAAATGGAGGGGTTGGTAGGAACACCACTCTCCAGTCTCCTCCTCTCCAACTCAGTATCCATGCGCCTAATCTCCAACTGATGTTGTCTTTCCCTTTCTCTATTTTCCATCTCAGCCTGCAGCTTTCTATCCTCCAACTCTAAAGCTATCCGGCTTTCTCTCTCTTTCTGAATTATTTCAGCCTCTCTGTCTTTTTCCTTCTGAATTATTTCAGCCTCTCTGTCTTTTTCCTTCTGGGTTATCTCAGCCTGTAAACGCTCATGTCTATCGAATTCGTCAGAGACGTACTTCGCGAGCTCAGGACCCTTTAACCCACATGATTTGCCTACATCGACATATTGTTTCCGTAGTAAAGCTGTTTCCGCCATGCTAAATTTTAGATCTTTCCCAAATATTTGAAAAAAATACTAAGTGTCGCCTCTGTCTGATTCAGATAGGAAAACCCCTGTATCTGAAACGGTACAAAGCATGCAATGGCGAAATACAAACAACAAATCAACAACGTAATGTTGCAGGAAAATCTTGCACGAAATCTGGAGTTTTCGACTATTGAGAGAAAAACACCAAACACCCGAAGTCAACCTCACTAGACAATAAAGATTCTGATTTACCCCTCTGATCTACACCTGGTAACATAAGACCTAAAGTGATTTCTAATCAGTGGTTCTGAATCTTGAATTACACAAAGTCCACCTAGTGGCCTTGCAAATGCGGTCCTTAAAATTGTAAATAAAGTTCCGCAAAAAATGTAGAGTTCTGTTTCACCTTAAAAACCTGAAAGAAAATATTCACATATTTCAAGCAATTGTGGTGTGAACAAAATTAACCCACTATGTGGTACCAACAATAAATGTTGTATGGTTACGAGAAAGCACGAGTTCTAATCCGAGACGAGCCTAACAGTAAATGTGACATGTTGCGAGTTGGAAGCAGTACCCTCTCTGACTTACCCCACAATGAAGTAAAGCTATGAGGATGGGACTGATTTCATTTGGAGGGGATGGGTTCTTGGAAGCCAAAGTGACCCATAATAGCTCTGGAAATCTAGGGGTTTCCCAGGAAATTTAATTTCTTCCCTCCAAAATCTTCCTTCCCGAAAAGAGAAACTTAATTTAGCTCGAGAGTCCCCCACCTATGATCATTTTCCCTTGTAGGTGAAATGGTCACAGGAATTAATAAAATGTAAAGTTCTCTTTTCTGAATAACCTGGAACCTGGGAGATTACAATAGGTCAGAATTTAGCAGTCTATTAGTGTTTACCCAGTCACCTGTAGTTCCAGATACTACCTTTATGTGAAGTAGTTTCACTAACTAAACACATAGATAATAAAATGTTTTGTACACCACAATGGACTTGACAGAAGAATGCAGGAACAGTTAATTTGGTTTATTAATCAAAATAAAAAACCTGTGGAAGTAAACCAGTGATGCATTATGACATATGAACAAAACACATTTGTCTTCAGAATAATGTTCTAAGACACAATGGAGATTAGAACTCCTGAAAGATCTCATGGCAGTTCTGGCATTTCATCACTGGACCATCCTTCTGATTTCCTAACAAAGTCTCCGCACTACACAAATGTTCTGTTTGTGAACTTTCATTTAATCTATAAGTGAAAACTTGGAATTAAACAGTCTACACCCAATCAGTTCTGGAAAGGTTCATAAAATGCTCTCCTTTCTGGAAGTTCTTGAATTATATGAATGAATAACTGATTGTAACAGTCCTTCCTTATAAAATTATCTATCAGACTTCAGTCATGATATTACAAATTTGCAAGTCTCTTGTGAATGATAAAATTTATCCTAATGATCTTATAAACGTCTTCAATTCAAATTATGTCACTTCTCCATGAAGCAAAGATCAGTTGGGCAATGGAGATTCTTAGATCAGGGAACTCCTGACAACAGATCTCTGGTGCACCTAATTCTTACTGAACTGCTCATGATTTGCAGTCCCCTGGTACCTTATTGGACAGTGATCTGCAACTCTGGATCATGACATTCTGCGAACACCGTCATCCTCACCTGAGGTGGATAAACATGGTGAACACATTTATATCTAGCCAAAGGATGATAATTCTCCAGTGGACAAGAATGAAAAGGGTTTACAGACATGAGGTACAGAAGGTAGCAGATTCAGGAAGTACCTACAAGTTAAGAGCTACAGTGTGTCTCCTTGTACTGGCATTAGACATCAGCAATTATATTGGGCAAGCTTTCTTTTACTGCACTTGTACCTAGTGGCCTGTTGGCTGATTGTTCTCACAGAGGACACAGACACAGTGACTGACAAGGCTAGAAAAGAATGATGGAGAGTAAATGATGAGATGTACCCAGCATATCTGATCCCTACATAGTAATGGAACAGAATAGGATGATTGTTCATCTCATACATATTAACTCATGTTACCAATCAGTGCTGCCACCATTGTTTTAGTCTGCCTGGATACTTTCCTGTTTATACCCTCTCACCTCTTCTGTCATTTCCTTTACTTACTTCTTCTGACACTGGGGTGATATTTCCCCCTGACAGTTTAGAAGTGCTTATGCATGAAAGCATATTATGTCCTTTACTTACTCGGTCAAACAGGGTGATGGTTTAATCAACTACATTCCACATGCTGCATCAAAGTAATAATGTAAAGAAACATACATTAAATATTTCACTCTAAAGTTAATATAAGTAACATATAATTGGTATGAATGTGGAGGTCTATGTGAAATGTTCCTTATGAGGATTTACACTGCCTCTCATTCAATAACACACATATATATACAGAGTGAAAGAAAGATGAGACACCACATTGTACTCATTCTCTCAATCTAACAGCATTCTTCTTTTATTCGTTAACTTGAGTGCCGGTGTTGGGCTGTTAGCTGGACTGTGGTTCGTCAGAGTGCTAAATGCTTGTTCGAATAAATCACAGCAGTATAAATGCTGGACAAGTCATGGATGCTAAACAGTTACACTCACAATCTTTCTTCACGCCACGGACATATAAGATAAGAGGTAGAGTCTTTCATTCCTCCTTCTCACATTCGCGTGTGTTGGCGGTTCGCTGTGGATTGCAACTAAGGCGACACCTAGCACCAGATCATAGTTTATCTTGTACTAAATCTGCTCTGAACGCAGTCAGCAAGCCAGTGGGATTTAGACTCAAGAATAGGAAACAGTCTGGGCATAATTGAGCCTCTTTTCACAGCTTCAGACATAGTGATTGTACAGCAACTCTTCTGGAAACGAAAGATAGAGGGCGTCAGATATCTACATCAGCGCTGGCAGAGAGTAGCCATCTTGGGACTGGTTGAAAGTTGGTTTCTATCTTCTAATAGAAGAATAAATATATATATATTCGTGCCGGAACTTACACACACACACTCTCATACTTAAAGCTTTACCTGACTCAGAAATAAACAAACTCAGGCATAATTTTGTCTGAAGCTTTCCTTCTGAATCAGGATGAGGGACATACAGAGACCTAAACCACATCTGGATGCTTTGCCGGTCGCTCTGCATGTGCTTGAAATTTAGCGTCGCTGGACCCAAAACATTTCGCGGGCGACGCGATTATTCTAGGTTAACCAATGAACAGAACGGGCTTAGACCACATGATCTGTCCATCATTGGGTGTCACAGCTATTAATAATGTTGACGCCACATTCCTAGCATTCCAATTCTCCCTAGTGCAAACCTTTAGTGAGAAGTGTGTTTTGAAATTGTGATGTGCAGCAGTGAACAAGACGGAGTGCGCAATCATGCGACACATGTGGATTTGTTCCTTGGGATTTCCCAAAAAGACATATCGACAACCGAGGATGACGGAAAATATGGGATCCGTCAATACCGCGGCCTTGATTGTGCCGGTGACGTATCTTGACCGAACCTCCACCTGAGCAATGGGTAACTTCATGGCCACAGCACTCTTTGTCGCAGAATGTATCTCCATGGTCTCCCCTGTGAGTTGTTCTGGGTATAACAGATCGGCAGAAATCACAGCTTCCCAGTCCAGTCCAGTATCGTATAAACATTGTACTTGCTGGCCATTCACCTCAATCAACTCCACCACCGGTTGTCTCCCTTGGTCTGTAGTATCTTCCCCCTCCTCGACCCTTTCCTTGGAGTCCTCTTTATATTCCCCGAGGTATGTTGTGAAGTGGGTGTCATGTGACTGGACTCTGCAGTCTTTTGTATTTTGAGTTTTCAACCGGCAGTGTTTGCACCATTTTCCTGTCCAAGGTTTTTCCCTTCCTGACTTCGGTGCGCTCTCTGGGTTCCGAGTTTCTTCGCCGACCTTAGCCTTGTCAGTGACAACCTCCTTAGGAATCACTTGGCATGCCGCGAAGTGAGAGCTTTTTTGTTTCGATCTGCAGTCTTTTGTGTTGTGAGAGGGCGACTTGCAGAACGAACACCACTTCTCAGACCACGGTCGTTTTGGTGGAGAATCCGTGGTGCTCTTGTTTCCTTCCTTCATCTTCTCTGTACTCTCAGTTGAAGTCTTCACACAAGGTTCCCCTTTCTTGTATTCCGCGTTCTTAGATTTTTTTCGGTGGTAACCATGTCCACTCATGTTGGTTGAACCATGTGAAGATGATCCTCCTTCTGCTCCATCTGTTTCTCCCTTAGTTTTTGTTTTTAGTTCTAGTTCTCGCATACGGTATTCATGTTCTCTTATCTTGTTTGCCTCTTCAGCTTGCAACCTCTTGTTGTCCTGTTCCATTTCCAGTCTCTTGGCGGTCTGTTCCATTTCCAGTCTCTTGGCGGCCTCTTCCATTTCCAATCTCTTGGCGGTCTGTGGAGCTTCCATTCGTTTGGTCTCAAACTCCATTCTTCTCAATTCCAACTCGGCCTTTTGACCTTCCCTTTCTGCTTGGCGAAGTTCCCTCTCCACCTTCTGTACGTAATCGGTTAGTGCCGAAACTGACAAACCATTTTCTTCTCCTTTTGCCCTTAGTTCTGCAGTAGTTAGTTTAGGAGTGGCCATAGTTAAAGAAAGTGAGTCAGCAGGTTGAGTAAAGAGACCCTAAGCCAGTAAGTAATTACTCAATATTTAAAATAAATATCTATCTATATTATTTATTATATATATCTAGGTCTATATATAACTATGACACCACACAGTACACCACAACCAATCTCTCAACCACAAGAGGAGATTAGGACTAAGACTTATGTAGACGGGTAAAGTGTGAACAAGTATGTAATGTGTCTTACCACCTATCCACATTCACCCTGTCTGAATCTTTATTTTCCCGACAACAATGTCCCGAACAACAATGTAATGTAGCCCATGTATATATTAATGCAATATCACTATATATCCCATGGACCTGCTTACATTTAGTCACTATATATATCCCATAGACGTGCTCTCCTATAAAGTCACCCTATATATATATATATATATATATATATATATATATATATATATATATATATATATATATATATATATATATATATATATATACATTGGCACCTTGCCGTCTTGACAGACGATAGTTTGTGCTTTAAAAAGGCATAATAACTTTTAACTATGGCGGTAGCGAGTGTGACTGATAAGGCCAATTTGCGCTGTAAATGTCCGTTCACAGTGGGTGCATGTGAACACGTGGTCATTTCCACCATCATGCACCATCTTACGTCTCAAACGCTTGGTGTGTACTTTTCTGCAATAATTTTCTCCTTTGACTTTATTCCATTTCTGATATTTGCCCTCCATGCAACACGTTCAGCGGCGACTTGCTCCCAATGTGCATTATCAATGCCTGTATCAATCATGTCCCGCTTACACACATCTTTGTATCGTAGTAGAGGCCGACCCTGAGATCTCTTACCCATCTGTAATTCACCAAAAAAGATATCCTTTGGTATTCTACTAATTCCATCCTCCTAAGATGTCCTATCCATCTAAGTCTACGAAGACTGAGCATGGAATAAACTGTCACACAACCTGATCTTTCCAATACTTCAGTATTTGTGATTTTGTCTTGCCACTTAATACCAAGAATTCTTCGCAGACACCGCATATGAAAGCTGTTTAAATTGTTCTCTTGGTGTGAGTAAGTTGTCCAGGTTTCACTGCCATAGAGAAGAGTACTAAGGACACAGGCTTGATAGACAAGGACTTTTGTTTGGCAGTAAGCTTCCTGTTCTCCCAGACTCTTTTTCTTAACCTGTTCATTGTTGTTGCTGCCTTACCAATCCGAATGTTGATTTCCTGATCTAGGGATAATTTGCTATTTACCACTGATCCTAGATATGTAAAATGGTCTACTATCTCTAGTTCGGCGTCGTCAATAAAGATTGATGGTACCCCATGTGCACCTTGTGACATAATCTGTGTCTTCTTTTTGCTAATTGTTAAACCAAATTCAGAACAAGCATTGGAGAATGCAGATAGTAGACATTGCAATTCTTCCTCAGAGTGGGTCGTAACTGCAGCATCATCTGCAAAAAGCAACTCTCTGATCAGTACCCTCCTAATTTTGGTCTTAGTCTTCAATCTCTGAGCATTGTAGAGGCCGCCATCTGAGCGTGAGTGAATGTATATACCACCATCCTGATCACGAAATGCATATTTCAGTAGAAGTGAAAAGTATATTCCAAAGAGGGTGGGAGCTAGTACACAACCTTGCTTAACTCCACTCTTGATTTCAAATTCTTCAGAAGTTGCACCATCAAACTTGATTATACCCTTCATGCCTGTGTGGAACGATTCCACAATGGACAGAAGAGTTGGTGGGCAGCCAATCTTCTTTAGTGCCTTGAACAGACCCTCACGACTGACCAAATCAAATGCCTTTGTGAGGTCTATGAAGGCAATAAACAGTGGTTGATTCTGTTCACGGCATTTTTCTTTCATTTGTCGCAATGAGAATATCATATCAGTGGTAGACCGATTCTGTCGAAAGCCACACTGTGATTCGGGGTAGACTTGATCTCCTAGGACTTGAAGTCTGCGCAGAACAATTCTGGCAAATACTTTTCCAACAATACACAGAAGTGAGATACCCCTATAATTGTTGCAATCGCTCCGATCGCCCTTGTTCTTGTACATTGTGTTATGATGCTTGAATCTTTGAAATCCTGTGGGACTTGTCCTTCACGCCAGCATATCTCTATTAGCTGGTGGATCTGTATAGTGAGTGTGTCTTGCCCACTCCTGATAACCTCTATTGGAATCCCATCCTTACCTGGAGCCTTGCCAGATGCAAGTTCATTTATAGCACACTTAACTTCTGTTATGGTGGGAAGTGTGTCCAGGTGGTCAAGAGTTGGTAGAGCCTCTATGGCGTTGAGGGCATCATCCGCTAGTTTGGTCTCACTTGAGTAAAGCTCCAAATAGTGCTCTACCCATCTGTCCATCTGCTGTTTCTTATCAGTGATAAGCCAAGGTTCCAGTCAAGGTTTTCAATGGTGCACTTCTTTTGATCACTGGACCACAGGCTTTCTTTATTCCTTCATACATGCTTCTTATGTCTCCCTTATCACTTGCGATTTGAATGGACTCACATAACTTGATCTAACTTATCAATCAAGGGCTGCAGAGTCTCGCTGTTGGCCGCAAACCAGTCCTGCCTCTTATGATCCACAGTGCCGTAAACCCCTACGGCAGTTTTATAAAGAGTTTCCTTAATTTGACCCCACTTTTCCTTTACTGTACAATTTTCTGGTGCATCAGTGAAAGCGTCTTCAAGTTGCTGTTGAAACTGAAAGCACTTTTCAGGATCATGAGTGTTAATAATATTAATCCTGGGGCTAGATTTGTGTTTAGCTGTGTAGATTCTCTTTGGTCTCAGTCTAACCCTTGCAACAACCAAAGAATGATCCGTATCACAGTCAGCACTGTGGTAACTACGAGTCAATGATATATGGTTCAGATGTTGTCTCCGTGTGATGATGAAGTCCAGCTGGTGCCAATGGCCGGATCTTGGATGTTTTCATGTGACCTTATGCATCTCTTTTGTTTTAAAAAAAGAGTTTGTAATACATAGGTCATTACTGGTGCAATGCTCCAGTAGCCTTTGCCCATTTTCATTCATGCGACCGATGTTGTATTTTCCAAGCCACACTGGCCATGAACTCGAGTCCTTGCCCACGCGAGCATTGAAATCACCGAGCATATAAATGTAGTCAGATTTTGGAACTGCCTTGATCACGGAGTCTAACTCCTCATAGAACAAATCCTTCACATCATCAGAGGAATCGAGTGTCGGTGCATATGCAGTAATAATGGTGGCAAACCCACAAGAGGTTGCCAAGCGCAGGGATAATAGTCTTTCATTTCCTCCTGCTGGAATTTCAATCATTCCCAGTAGCGAATTCTTCACTGCAAAGCCCACACCGTGTTGCCAAATAAAAAGGTGTAATTGTTTTCCCTGAGTGATCCTTCCTCAGCGAGGCGAGTCTCCTGCAGGCCAGCAATATCAATGTTAAGATGATTGAGTTCGGCATCAATCACAGCTGTTTTTCTCACATCGTCAATATTGGTCAAGTCAGTGGAAAATCCTGGACACATGGTTCTCACGTTCCAGGTTTGCAAAGCCGTAGCTTGAGGTTTCTATTTTTATGTTTGGTTTGTACCTGGTGCATTGGTTTTACAGCCTGCGATTCAGATTTTGTCCTAGCCCCAAGCACCCATTGAAGCAGGCAGGCTGTGGCGGATCAGCACCCAATTGGCTGGGGGCTGCCCAGCTTGAGGCGGGCGGTAGCTGATCAGTGACACCTATAGGTGTCTCCCACCGTCAGAGTGCAACGCGTGGCGCCCCATGTCTACGCCAACTGACAAGGACTTATAACCCGTAACAGTTGCCTCTCGCTTTGATTCCGAGACCAGTTAAGACAGGGATGGAGTTATTGCCTCTCCATAGCACAAAGCCTGGGCTAAAATATAGAGATCATGTGTTGCCCATGCAGCATGATCCCTCTCTAGGCCTGCCTAGTTCACTCCAGAGGAAAGGTAACACCCCTACATCTGGAACAAGACAAGCTGCAGAAGCTGCCGGATCAGCAAAGCAATGCTCTAACTGTCTGCCTGTCGGAGCTTCGATCCTAGACCAGTCGCCAACCAAGGCTTAGGGCCTGGTCTGCCCTGCCATGACAATTTTGTTTTTAGCTTGCATTTCCTCGCACCAGGGTAAGGCTTGTACCCTCCCAATTGCGCTCTTCCGCCTGAAGCCGTTGGCACAATGTGGGGTGTCGGGTTTGGTAAGCGCCGATCACCGTTCGGCGCTAACAGAAACCAGGTAGTACCATCTACTGTTATACGGAAGCTCAGTCATATCTGACTAAGACCTGACACCAATATATATATATATATATATATATATATATATATATATATATATATATATATATTATATATATATATATATATATATATATATATATATATATATATATATATATTGGACGTTTTCTCATTTAAGGTCACCATATATCCAATGGACGTGCCCCCATTAATGTCGCTAGTCGTTCCTGGGGGGAAAGTGGAATCAACAAGCACACCTGTTAATTATCTTTTTCCCGGTTTTCCTCTGCTGATGGACCTTTGTCTACACATCCCCTTTTTATTTTTAAAATCTCTTAATTATTCTCTCTCTCTCTCTGTCTCTCTCTCTCTCTCTCTCTCTCTCTCTCTCTCTCTCTCTCTCTCTCTCTCTCTCTCTCTCTCTCTCTCTCTCTCTCTCTCTCTCTCTCTCTAACAGACAATACCCCCTTTCACGTTCCTTCAGCACATACCTCCAATAACACAGGTTTCAAACAAAGTGATAAAACATTTATTGCAGAAAAGTGTCAGTTGAGTGTGCAAGGTAGGTGTGTGAATATATGTGATGTGATCTATCTTGAAAGTGTGACAGAATATACGCTAGGATCATTATCAGAGTTTGTCATCATTATACAGCCATTCAACCTCACAAAGCACATAACGTAGAATCTTTCACCCGGCTGCTTCTCTCTGACTGATGATGGTTTTGTTGCCATATGTTCTGGAAACGTATTGAAGACTATATTCTCCACAGAATTCTAATTAATGTTCAAGTCTTCACATATACACATTTTACATTCTGTAATATTTATAGTTCATGTGAATGTCAGATCAACACTGCTTGACTGCGTAATCATGGTCCTTTCTGTTTCCAAAATACCACGATCGGTAATATATTTCTGGTATTGAAAAGTTATAAACACCAGTCCAACAATATCTCTGCTATACACTGAGGATTGTCCTTCATGAAAAAAACCTTACGTATAGTCTTTTCCTTTCTCTATTGTCTATATTACATCATTAGAGTGCTTCTGTTTCGTTGGTCATCTTAACTCACACTGGTATGCCCTTCTTTTTAAAAAGGATCACACTTGATATTCTGTATCACTTTCGCCGAGCATTACCAATTTCTTCTGCTCAGATAGGTAATCACCTTAAATGTCAAGTGCAGGGAACCTGTTGAGTAAAACAACAGCTTGTGAGAGAAACGCAACTCCGACCTATGATATATTAATGTAGGTACTCAGCTATATTCAGAAAATAACATCTAGTGATCCTACTAGAACTATATTCTTATATAAGACAGAATAGTGGAGCACTCTACCCTATACCAGGTAAAATAAAGACACGCTAAAGCAAAGCACATAATCCTAGTATAGACGTATCCTTCTGACTGTACAGACACCTTACTCTACACAACCTAATTTACTCTTCAGCCTAATGCTGTCGAATCTCTATCCTACGTTTACACACGAAAGTTCCCTATGCTAGCTTTTTATTCTACATGTATATATATATAATCACCTTATTGAATTATATTTTCGGCCTCGACGTATATCATTTAATTCCCATGAATGGACAGGGCTGGTTATCTTTACACAATTTAAACTCTGTGATATATTTTCTATTACGGCACTGAATCAAATCCACACCCGCCTATCGTAAAGGCCAACTTCAACTGGTTTTTTAAAACAGTAAATTCAGTTCAAAGTTATGGGCTGGACTACGTCACTTTTTTTGTTCTTAACCCTCAGCCTTTGTTCTATTCCCTGGTTGTTTTGTTCTCCGTACACCGTACTGATCATCGTCTTTACTAAAGACGATCCCCTGTTCCATCGTGTTTCTCCGTTTGATCAAAGGACTCTGTTCACCGTATTTCCACGCGATCACTGTTTGATCTAGCTCCGAACTTCCAGAAGATAAACGATGTTTCTGGGCACTGATGATTCTGTGTTCAGTCCGATACAGACTCTTGTCTTCGAACTTTCCCGGTAGACAATTCTTCCGTTCCCCACGGGACTTCGCTTCCGTGTCCAATACGTACGGCCAGTGTTTGAAGTCACGATCGCTGTCTTTTTGAAAATTACAGGACCGTCACTTTGCACATAACTGTTTCTTCATTTAATCCATCAGGAGCGACACCTGCCAGCTATCTCACGACACTGGCCTCGCATCAAAATACACTTGTTCGACAGTCAGCGAAGAGATCCACTACTAATGGTACCACTTGCAATCTGATTATTTGTCTACATGGTCTTTCCTCAGAGTGCTGAGTATCAGACACATCCTCGGATCACTTCCTGCAGCATCATCCTCTCCAGGCAATGATGCTCTATCTATTCTTCCATACTATACACACAAATACCAAAGTGCCCTGACAACATATCCTGCCTTATCATGCACCAATACCCCACCCAGTGGTGCAGACCCAGCCAATTTGTCTGCCTGCTCGTTTCCCATCACACCACCATGCCCTGGGGAAAATATCCCATGAAAGCTCCGTGTCTTAGATACAACATGGGAAAACAAACATACATTTTAAAATTATATTTGTATTTCATGATAAAAAAACACAACAATTGAGAGATGATAATAGATGTAAGTAGAAACACAGCAACTGAAGATTACAAGTATTTGATTCACACCAAAGAAAGACGAGACATTTGATTCACACTAAAGAAAGACGAGAGCTTTTTGATTCCTAAAATAGACACACTACAACGCAGGAGAAAAGGTTTAAAGTTATACTTTTATTTCATGAGTACATAAGTTGTCAAGCAAAAATCTGGAAAGCTGCAGATATGCAGTTTAAAAGCTGCCAGTTAGCACAGATTACGTAGTGACATCATTGAGTTGTCGCCTGATTCATTAAGCCATAGGTTTTAACATCCACCTTTCTTAGCATCCATTTAATTACAATATCTGCTGGTTTAAGCCATTTGTTTCAGCATCTTATTGTCAGTGACTCAGAGACCCCAAAAAGCCTGAATGAGAGACAGCCTTCAGCAAACAGCCTGACTCAGACACAAGTCAGCATGGTGTGACTAATCAAATCTAACATGACAACTAAATAGCAAGAAAAAAAACATGCTTCCATGCATGTGAAGAAACATAGAGGTTTCTGTGTTACTGTGAATATATTCATAAATGAAGCATCAACTACTATGAATGAAATAAAGCGTAAACAAGACATGCATAAACATGGTTTTTTCAGTGTAAAATAAGAGTGAAACAGTGCATATATAATTATTATTATTAACATATCATTATTGTATTCATGCTTGCATACGTAATATCTTCTTGGAAAGTCTACTGCAAAGGAATTCTGGACTTTTATGTTGTATTTTGTTTCTTGCTCAGATTTCGTATTGAAACAGTTTACAGTCAACTTTCATGCGAAGAAATAGTCTGGTGGGTTGGCTGTGAGCAGTATATGTATGTGGATGTTATTTGGTATAAAGAATACTTTATGTAACATCTGGTCAGTACAAGTGTGGTTGGATGATGAAATTATCCTGCCAGCATGGGATCTTCATTGACTCAACCAGTCTCTCCTTGTCGAATGCCAGCTTTGATAAGTCATTGACCGCTAGTGTGTCAGTGTTCCACATGCTAGATTTGTTTGTGCATACATTCATCCAAAGTTTTGTTCAGAAAAATAACGCTGCTACAAACTCTACTTATGTTAATAATACAATGTATCTAACAGACTGTTATATGACGAGTCTTAAACCAAGTTAATGATCTGATCAATCTGATTAGGCCGTAGTCAGGCGAAATGTATCAGTCTTTGTTATTTAACAAGTCATTGAACCTTTTTAACAGCCTTTAAGGCGTGATGTGGTCGATATCACATCAGTCACCTTTTCTTCCCATGACATACCCTGGTACCCGTGCCAGGTTTGGTTGACCAGGGAGCCCGGGTTAATGTACACAAAAATCTCCCTCAATTGGGGCTCAGACATTGACTACCGGGCTGACAGATAAACATGCTAGCTACTGCACTACCACAACTCCCGTCGTGTGTTAGTGCTGATAACTTTTCTTCTTATGTTAGAATTGTGCATGTCATTTGTATATTAGTGATGATAACATTTATACTCTTGGCTCAAAAGTTCCATCCTCCATCCATTGATCCTGGAACTTCAGTATTTACATATCTCTGAATACTGGTAATAAACAGAGAACACTAGATACCTACATTTACAAACTACATGTTTACGATGTCTTCACATTATGAAATGTACATTCACTAAATACACTGTTATGTGATAAATAAAAAATTAATAGCTAACTAATGAATAACTAAGTATATATTATTCCATTATATACAACAGAAAGATTGCAATCATATGGACGGATTCACAAATGTGGAGCTCATTTTATACAACAGAAACATTACATTCATAGCAACAGATTCACAAATGTGGAGCTTATGGAGATCAGATCATGTTCCATCTTCACAATGAAGATCAACTACATTTGATGCCCAGCACTCTCTATCCCGGGAGTCAGGGTAGCGGAGTGGCTAGCATGCTTCCTGCCAACCAGTGATCATGTGTTTGAACTTCCCGTGGGGTCGGGAATTGTTCCAAGTGTTCTGGGCTCCGAAGTCGACCCAGCCTAAGATGGGTGTCAGGAAATGTTCTGGGAACTAAAAGCCGTGGCTTGATACCCACTTGAGCGCTGATTGGTCTATACAAATATGGGCTAGCACCATATACACAGTATGTCTCATGGCGTGGAACAGGATCTTTTACTTTTTACTTTTGATCCGACTGTCCAAATACAACGTTTCTATACAATACGTTATGTGTCTTGAAAAATCTTATCAGTTTCACTAATAAGCCTGCCTGTAAAATACCTTGTGTGGCTTGAACAATACTATCCAATCCACAAATATCTTTTTCCTATACCAAACAATTATCCCTTTATCCCTTACTATCCAAAGGTGTTCATTTACAAGCTACAAAATGGTGGTTCTGGGGGAGGTAAAATAATAAATGTCCCGTGACAAAGGTGTTTCCACCTTTGCGTGGTGGAGGAGCTTGAGTTTCTCAATGACCCTGAGAGCTATGCCGGCGGTAGTGTAGCTACCAGCAGGGCCTCCCAAGTCGGACAGGTCAAAGGGTAGTGAACAGACAAAGAGAAACACTCTGGTCCTCCATGTTGGGGGTTGAAGAGTGGGGTTAACGTCCCCACCTTTGTAAAAACTATTTTGTTACGAAACAGATAAATAAGGCTCGACACTGTCAGACCAGTTGTGCTGTATGGCTCTGAAACCTGGAGTACAACGAAAGGAGACGAAGCCTTGTTACAAACCTTTGAGAACAAAGTCTTAAGACGCATCTTTGGGCTCAATAGGGATACACAAAGTGGAGAGTGGAAAAGAAGAAGTAACAAAGACATTTATGATCTGTTTTAAGTCCCCGCATATCACTGGTATCATGAAGGCTAATAGACTGCAATGGCTAGGGCATATAGAAAGAATGGAAGATAATAGGGAAACAAAACTCGCTTACACTCAGGAAATAAATTACCGTAGACCCCGAGGTAGACCAAGAAGACGGTGGAGAGATAATATACATACAGACTTACAAGCACTTAGAATCAGCGACTGGCAAAAGAAGGTCAACCAAAGAGACGAATGGAGACGGATTGTATTTGCAGGAAAGAACCTCAATGGCTCGGAATGCTGAAGAAGAAGACTGTGACAAAGGGATTTAATTTAATAGTGAGGACAGATTGGGTTATATAACATCTGGATGGGACACGAGAAAATAAAGTAGATATTACCTTTGTGGTAACCAACAAAAACATGGCATGTTGTTTCACATGGAAAGAGATGTTCACAATGTCGGTGTCTATTTCTGCAAGAGAGGAAGATAACAATGTGTAGAATGAGATGTCTGAGAGGAGCTATCAATGTAACCAGAAGAGACAGACTATGAAATGATGATAGAGAATTGGTAGGAGCAACTCCATATGTTGATTACATAGAGAGACAGAGAACATGGTCGTTCTGTCACCTAGTGAGAATGGAGCCTGTAAAGCTACCACTGTGTGCCTACAACTGTAGAAAATTGATTACAGAGTCCCAGGAAGATCAAGGAGCAGATGGATCAGCAACACCAACAACATCTTACAACGCTCCAGGCTCACATTAGCCAGTGCCCCACAACGACTCGCGGCAAGGTCTGAACCAGGACAGGTAGCAAAACAGTTCTTCTACTGGTTCAACAGTGACTAGACAAGACAAATGTCTATTTTCAGCATATACAGTGGAACCTTTGTTTTCGTCGATAATCCGTCCGAAAATAATCAGCGAAATCCGAAACCGATGAAAACCGAGGCAAATTTTTCCACATGAATCAATATAAATCCAATTAATCAGTTCTAGGCACTCCGAAATACATATCAAAAACACATTTTATAGAGAATAAATATATTGTTTAATACTAAAAATCAATAATAATTAAAAACAAAATAATAAATGAATATAAACGATTACTGTAAAGAATAAATGAGCATTTAACATGACATTTACCTTTTCTGAAGACTCTTCTTGGCGTATGGAACACGGCAATGAGAGGAGAGAAAGGTACAGGAATCCCCTATATAAGTAACTTAGGTATTAAGGCACTATCTGGGGTCAGTTCCCTTCTTGGTTGTCTTGTCTTTTGTATGTCAGTGCGCCGCTTGAATGTTTTCCACCATCCTCTGCTGGCCTTAAAATCACTAAGTACACTAGCACTCATCCCAGGCATTTTCTTAATGAGATCGGCATACAACAGTCTGGCGTTTTCACGTATGATTGCCTCCGAAACAGAATCGTCATCTAACTGTTTTTGATTTTTCCAAATTAATAATAACTGTTCAACATCTTAAATTGTTTGCGATCTCTGTTTCATTAGCACATTCACGTCTTTCGCTACACTAGCCTCATCTATTGCTTCCTTTTTCGCCACAATATAACTTATCGTGGATGGCGACTTCCTGTACATGTGGCCGATTTCAGCAATCTTAATGCCGCTCTTGTATTTTTCAATGGTGTCCTTCTTCAACTCGATCGTGTTCCTGGCCTTCTTCTTCGAATAGGTGCTGGATGAGGAAACTTTCTTTGGTCCCATGATGGAGCTAAAAGGAAAGGGTTAACTTATTAGCAAGTGATGCTCACACAACGAGAAACAACGCCGATCTGAGCAGAATAACGCGTGGGTCCCTTTGTTTTCGCAAAATTAGCGGCAAGGTTCCGTGAGTACGTCACCAAAATCATAGGCAATCGACGAAAACCGACACAAATTTTTCGCGAAAAAAAAAATCGACGAAAACATAAGGCAACGAAAATCTAGGTTCCACTGTTTTATGTCAGAAAAAAAAAACAAAGACTACCAGTACATAAACCCCACTGTCAATACAAGACGATGAGCTGTTGGCTTGTGAAGTAGTTGCAGTCTGCATACAAACAGATTCTTCTTCTTCTGCGCTTTATCCTCCACTGGGGCACAGACCATCAACCAAACCACACCCAACTTTCCTATCTTTTGCTATTTCTGACAGTCCCCTCCATGTCCTCTCAATATTATTCATCTCTGTCTGTTATTCTCTTCTTTGTGTGTCTTTAGGTATTTGTCTATTTCATTTACCTTGTGGGTTCCAGTCAAGAGAGTGTCTAGCTATATTGTCTCAGCTTTGCTTACTGTGTGTCCTAACCACCACCAGCGTCTGTTTCTCACCTCCTGGTACACTGGAATGTGTTGAGTTCTCTCCATGAGCTCTACGTTGGTGATTCTGTGGCAACATGTTATTACTGCGCAGCCTTCAATTTGTGAATGTTTGTAGTTTATTTGCAATTCTTGTTGTTGCTCTCCATATTTCTGACCTATACAGTAGTACTGCTTTAATACTGAGTTAAAAATTCTAAATTAGATGCTAAGTATAACTGTCTTTTACTTCCACAGATTTCCTAGTGCTATGAAAGCTCCTCTGGTCATTTGGTTTCTTGTGTTAATATCTCTATCTTCCCCCCCCCCCCCCCCATTATTGTCCTCTCGATTCCCAAACAGGTGTATGATTCTGCCTCTTGAAGTGGGATTTCACCACGGGGTATTGGGTTGTTATTGATTACTCTGCTGTTTTTTATGTGAGACTTCTACTTTTGAATTGGGCACAACAGAAATGAAACAATCTGAATAAGTAAACATTGAAAAAATTAATCATAATAATTGCTATCATGAAAACTATATTTGCCAAGATCACGATCAATGTGGTTAAATTACATTTTTATAATCTTATCATACCGCGTGTGTTGATTACATCAGTGGTGTCTAAGAACATGGTGTTTAAACATCTAACCATGTCAATCTCTCCATAACCTGTGTGGATTCTGTAGAAGCATTATCTGTGACATAGTTGCCATTATTACGTTTGTATTGATTTCTAAACTTGTACAACACATAGCAAGCCATTGGAAACAGAATAATAGTTAAAATGCTAATAATTATTATTCCCACAGTAGTGTTTGTTACAAAGACACTCATTATGAAGGAAAATACCGAATGAATCGTTACCAGAAAAGAAAGGCACATTTCTAGCAAATACATATATTTAGTTCTACCTTGCTTGTGATTATATACACATTTCCGCCGTTTCAAAATCAAATAAGCAACAATTACCAAAACTGCAAAAATAATAGAAACAAGACAAGCAATTCTATTAATTCTCATTCCCGAATCTGTGTTCTTGAAAATATCATTTCCTGTACGACAATTGGCAGGGAGTTGTCCTGCCACTGAACTCTGAACAGTCCTGGCAAGATGTCCTGTTATGATTGAGGACATCATTGTAGGTTCCCTCTCTACAGCGCTGACATGTCAAGGAGCCATTGATGCTGTTGATGAACTCATTTTGTCCACAAACTTGTATGTGTTCTGAAGTCCTTGGCTTATCTGTTGGGATATAGACAAAATTGGTTACTTTAACATCTCCGTCCAACTTTAATGTAATTCACTCTCAGTTCAATTTTAACGTAACCTTTTTCTTCTCTCTCTGTCTCCTTCTCTTTCTCTCCCTCCTTATTTCTCTTTCCAAATTTAATTTAACTTTCTCTCCTTGTCTAACTTTAACTTAACTCTTTCTCTCCCTTTCCAACTTTAAGGTAATTCTTTCTAGCTCTCTCTCCAACTTTAAAGTAACTCTTTCAGTCCCAGAAGCTTACACAGCAAACAACCAAACAGAATAAACCACTATGAAAAATCTGTCTACTGCACAACTTCAAAGAGGCTAAACACACATTGTCAGTGGTCACCGAGGCAGCCAGATTTCCCAAGCATGCTCTGCCAAATGAAAAAAAAATTGTAAGAGAACACATTACGCTAGTGCTGAAATCAGCAAGACACTTGATAATGATGATGACAGTGAAAAATATCAGTTGCCAGTTATGATTTCATTGAACCTAACATGTCTAGTTAAACAATAACAACTTCCGGTTTCAAGATGGCGACGGACCGTCGTGTTGTTTTGTAATCGTTAACATTTTCGCGTAGGGGATGGATTTATTCATCTCTTGCGTGTAATTGGTGTGCCAGGATGTAAAACCAGGAGTTTCTACTCAAGATCTGCGCAGGTGCTACGGAGTTCGTGCATCGAGCGAAGCCATCTTTGAGTGAATTTTCAGCAGCGTGTGTGGTTCTCAGCAGTCTGTGTTTACGTTTTTTCAACATGGCGGAACAACGTGTGTTCTCCTAGCGGTCAGCAGTCAACATAACGAAGCGGCGTGGTAGCCGCGCAGGGAGAAAGAAGCAAGGTAAGCGCGGTGGTTTGAGACGTTTTAGACTCAAGTGTCACCGTCTAGGACTCAGGAACATCCGTATTCTATATTGGAACTGTGCCAGTGTAAAACAACGGGGCTCTAATTTAGAAACCCTAGTTTACAGGAACGACATTGTAGCACTCCAGGAGACGAGACTGGGCGATCAACTACTCCGAATTGCCGGCTTCAAATGTTTCTACAACAGACGACATCTAAAAACGGCGATTCTCGTTCGCGACAGCATGGTGGCGTCAGAGCTAGACATGTCCAGTTGGGACAGTGACGATATACAAATACAGGCGTTGAGAGTTCATTCCAGTATACCATTCGTGTTGGTTAATGTTTATGCCCGCAATGCGAGTGTAGACGCCCAGAAGTGGCAGTGCTTAAGTGGCATATTAGGCCACGAGAGAAATGTTATTTTCTGTGGTGACTTCAACGCTAAAGGCAGATCATGGGGAAACACTTCCTCCAATACACAAGGGGAGGAGCTCGAGACAGCACTGGAAACCATCGACCTGGTTTGTATCAACAGTGGCTGTGTCACCAGGACAGCAAACCGTCCAGGCGATGAGGACAGTGCTATTGATCTGGCGCTAGTTTCACCTTCACTCACTACAGTGTGTAGATGGGGTGTCCTAGGACACCATGGCAGCGACCACCACCCTTGCAGCATATTGGTGGAGAAAGGCAGAAGCAGGCAGCACAAGCTAAAGGTAAAGACGTTCCAGTATGACAGTACAGGGCAAGATGAGGTGAGTAAAATAAGACGTGACAAGCGCAGAATGTTTCAGGGCAGGAAAAAAAAGCTGAGAGCAGCCACCGTGGTGGAGTTTGGAGGTGGAGAAGGCTTGGGTGGATAAGCGTAGTGCTGTAAGGAGATGGCAAAATGCCAAGAAGAACAGAGCTGGTCATCCTAGTCCCTGCTTGCACTTAGAAAGAGAGATGCACACAAAGGTAAGCTATTTAAAAAAACTGGTCAAGGTGGTTAAAAGCGAAAAATGGGCAGAGGTGTGTCAAAGGGTAAGCACAGACAAGTCACTGCAATTGTTCTGGCGACTACATAAAAGCATGAGTGGTGTAGTCAAGAATAAGAGCATTTCTGACTTCCAAGGTGCTGACCTCATCTGGCAGAGGACTGACGAGGACAAGGGCAAAGCCCTCTTTGAACGCTACCTTGAGCAGAGCAACCAGACAGACATGGGAGGCCGAAATCTGGCCAAGGAGGTCACCTCAGACAGATGCAAGGCCCAGAACACTTCGGATGAAGACACAGTGACAGTGAAAGAAATCAAGGCTGTGCTTCGACGATCAAAAAACAGTGCTACAGGTCCTGATGGCATAAGATACGACGACATAAATAGGTGTACCGACAATGAGCTAGAGAAACTAGCAGACATGTACAACAGTATAGGGAGTGCTAGCATCAAGGAGGAATGGTTACACAGCTATCTGATTCCCTTGCCGAAGCCTGACAAAGACCACAAAAAAATTCAGGGATATCGAATTATAACCATGCAGAATACAATAGGCAAGCTGCTGGAGAATGTAATTGCCAGGAAAATATCAAGCCAACTAGAGAGGCAAGGTGTTTTCCCACCTACCCTGGGTGGGTACCGTCCAAAAAGAGGAACCTGGACCAATGCAGCAGTCTTTGCCCATGATGTCTATGAAGGTTTCCACTCAGGTACTGAAACCGTTGCTGCAGCGATTGATCTTGAGGACGCATACAACAGAGTACCCCTGGATTTTTTAATGTTTCAGCTTCTTGAACTAAACGTAAGTCCATTCCTCCTTAGTTGGATCGCTGCAGCCCTCTTCCAACGGAAAGTAGTTTTTAGATGTGGCAGTTGGACTTCGGAACCAACAACAATATATCCTGGCCTACCACAGGGATCACCATTATCTACGGTACTGTTCAACGCCTACACAGTGAGAATCACCAGTGAGCAGATCACTGGACCTGGCAGGACATTGTCATATGCCGATGATGTTTTAGTGTATCGTCAGGGTAAGGATAGAGAGGAGGTTGCTGTGGAACTACAAACCGAACTCAATCGCATAAGTACTTGGTGTGATGAAGCTGGGGCAATGGTCAACCCAACAAAGGCAATAGTGACTTGGTTCTCGTTGAATAATCATATTGTCAACAATCCAACACCAACTGTAATGCTGTGTTCAGAGACGGTGGAAAGAACGCAGGCAATGAATTACCTGGGGATACGGTTTGATCGAAGCCTTGCTTATAATGTGCACATAGACCAGGTGATAACAAAGGCCAAGCGGGGTTTGGCAGCGATGCGGGTGATGGCGGCAGCAAACTGTGAGCAGCGCCATCTATGTCTTCTGTACGAAGGGCTGGTCATGTCTGTTTTGGAGTATGCAATGGCAATCCTGACTCCCAGCCATAAGCAGATAGAAAGGATGGAAAGGATAATAATAATAATAATAAGTCTTTATTTTCAAAGGGTTAAGAATTTGGCACGCAGGCCCGTCTGACATTCTGCCCTTCTTCTCTATTTCCTCTCATACATTCTTTCATTCAACATCACTTATGAAGCAACTTTTGACAACGAAAGAACATTAAAACGCATGAAAAATAATCAATAACAAATGACTCACTGAGGCAGTGTTAAACATGGGCATTATAAATACCTAAGGAGGGTGTAACGTGCCATACATAAGGGAATGTTTTTTGGCTAGTTGTCGTTTGAGATAAGTAACCATTTTTGTCTTTTTTGTGTTGTTTGTTATGGGGGCATGTAGTCTGTACTAAGGTAGTGTTCAAACAGGTTGCGAATGTATGTATCATGATTGGTGGTGTCTTTGATTTCTTGTGGAAGATTGTTCCACAACTGAGCGGCAGAGTATGCTAAGCTTGTTTTATATAAGTCTATCCTAGGTTTAGGGACATGAAGTATATTTAGTCGTTCGCTATGTCTAGCGTTATATTTAAACAATGGCCAAAGGTAGCTTGGAGCATTTTGAAATAGGATTTTGTGAATTAGTTTGGTCTTATTAAAAAGCAGGCGCTTTTGGAGTGGCAGTAACCGGAGATGTTTATATAGGTTAGAATTGTCGGTAAGCTTTTCACCATTAATTAAACGCACTGCCCTTTTCTGGAGTGAATATAGGCGTTTTGTTATTGATTTGGAGCATCCATCCCAGACTGTGGAGCAGTAATCAATATGTGTTTGTATATGAGAAGTATAGAATATCTTTCTTGTGTTTTCGTCAACGAAATTTTTAATTTTGGCAAGTTGGTATACTTTTTTGGCTATTTGTTTAACTAGAGCATGAACATGTGAGTTAAAAGTTAGATTTTGATCTATGATAACACCCAGTGTCTTGTGCTCGGTGACACTTTCTACAGGCGTGCTGCCAATGTGCAGCTGAAGAGTTCTCTGCGAGTTTAGAGTGTGAAGTCTTTGCCTGGTTCCTATTAACATAGACTTTGTTTTAGTAATGTTAATTTGCATGCGGTTTGCATGACTCCAGTTAACTACACTATTTATTTCCTGTTGCAAGGATAATTCTAGCACATTACGATCAACAGCGTTTGTATATACTGTGCAGTCATCAGCAAATAGATCGCAGGACGACGACAGATTTAATGGAAGATCATTTATATAAATTATAAATAATAGAGGGCCAAGAATAGACCCCTGAGGTACTCCAATATTAGTGGTAATGGCTTGAGATAAAACTTTATTGTGTGATACTACTTGCTTTCTGTCTAATAAGAATGATTTTATTAATGTCACTATATTAAAACTTACTTTCATTGTTTCTAGTTTTTTAATTAGAATAGTATGATCTATCATATCGAATGCTTTCCTAAAGTCTATAAACACCGCTCCACATAGAGTATTGTTGTTAATATTTTGATGCCAGTTTTCTATCATGTTTGTTAGTGCCGTATGGCAAGAATATTTTGGCCGAAATCCGGACTGACTGTCAACTATCAGTTTATGGCGAACTAAGTGATCTAGTGTTGTTTTGTGGATGTGCTTTTCTAGCGGTTTGGATAATGAGGATAATATGGAAATTGGTCTATAATTACTCATGAGACGATCGTCTAGAGGACCAGCTTTTAAATGAGGATACACTTTAGCGATTTTAAAGGCTGATGGGAAGTGACCTCTGGTTAGACATTGATTATATATAAAAGTTAGTGACTCGCAGATCGCCGGTGCAGCATGGCGAAGGATCCGACTACTAATTCCATCTAGTCCTGATGAGTTATTGTTTTTTAGATTTCGGAGATGAGTAAATACTTCAGTTGTCGTCATTAGCGGTATGTTGGAGGAAATGTGTCCATAGCATTTGTTCTCACAGAATGATGATAATAAAGATATGTCATGAGGCGCATCTGGTATTGCAGCCTTCAGTTGGTTTATGTCGGACTGAAAGTATCTACTGAATTGATCACATGTAACCTGATTTGATGGTAATGATTGTGATGATTTGTGTTTGTTTGTCAAGGTATTAATTGCTTTCCATATATCTTTAGTGTTGGTTTTATCTATTACTATGTTCTTAAAATAGTTTTTCTTTTCCTTCCGAATAACATATTGAACTTTGTTTCTCAGACTACGGTACATAGTTAGATCTCTATTTTTGTGAGCCCTGTCGCGATCTCTCATAAGTTCAACTACCTCCTGTGTGATCCACGGGGGCTTTGTGTGATGTTTAACACGAACTTCCTTAAATGGAACATGTTTATCAAATATACTTAGAAAGGTCTTTAGCCAGTGGTCCAGAGCATCGTCTGGGTCAGGAAGCTGGTAAACATAATCTAGAGATGAGTTGACCAAATCTTGTAAGAAGACGTCTCGATTGAAATTTTTGTAATTTCTATATTTTATGCTTATATGTTTGTGTTTGGGAGTTTTGGTGCCCCTTTTCGACCACGTGCAACATATTGGATAGTGATCGCTCATTGCATTGATAGGTACACTACATTCTGTGATGTTATCAGCACACGTAGTATAAATATGATCTATAAGTGTTGCAGATGATTTAGTGATTCTAGTGGCTTGTTTGACTAACTGTTGGAAATTATATGACTCTATTATGTTTTCCCATGTTTTGTTTGATTTGTTAGCGTCTATGTTGAAGTCACCTAGCAATATTATTTCCCTAGCATTACTAAAGACTACATCCATCATAGTGGTGAATTTTTCATACCAGATATTTCCTGCACTGGGGTTTCGATAAAGATAGCCAACTACTAGCGGTATGCAATTTTGAAGTTTAACCTCTATCCATACACACTCAATCTCACAGGTTTCAAAGTCTAGCCTGCGGTGGGCGTTAAGCGAGTTGGAAATATAAACTGCAATACCCGTCTCTTGTTTCTGATAGGGATCTCTTCTAATGGTTTTAAACCCTCTGATAGCGATGTCATCATCTGAGATGTTGCCATTTAATCGACTTTCGCTAACGCCAAACATGTGAAAATTTTGATTAAGTATAAGTGATAGTTCGGGCAGCTTCCCTAATAGATGGCATATGTTTACATGCCCGATTCTGAGCCCATTATTCCTGAGCCAGTGTTCGTACTTATTAGACATTTCAACAATGCGTAATCACAAGTTTAAAAGCAAAACACACACACACAAAGTGAATACAACTTACGTCCCTTATTACAAAAACACACTCTAAAGTACAGAGAAACAGTAATATCTCTGTAAATATATAAAAATACGTACACAGATCCGTAAGGAAGAGCAGTGAAGACCCCCTCACTCACCGTGAAAACACAATTAGAATTATTATAAAAGCTATACAGCTAAGTACTATCAATTAATATAAAGTCAAAACCAGTCAATGTTTGTAATAACTTATAACCTAATACGTTACTAGATCAAGTTATAACCAAATATGCAGATAAACGTTTAAGGAGAGGCTCTTTCTTGTACCGAGATCTGGTGTAGCTTTGTCCTAAGTTGCTAGTAAATACCAGGTTGTGTTGGTTGTTGGTATAGCGACATTATAAGTGCTTGACGAAGTGTAGCTGGGCTATACCGTGTGAGGTGCAACCATTCTGGATTACAATTTAATGGGTACTGATGATGTCTCATGGGTATGTAATGACTACCAACTAGAGCCTCTGGTTGGTGGCTAACAGGAGGTTGTGCTGGCACGTCGTTGTTGCTGAGAGTCGGATCCTTTCTGGGGAGAATAGGAATCATATCTTCGTAATTATTACCCTCCTGTGTGAAAGACGACGTATTTAACGGACTTGGTTTTGTGGTAGTGTCCCGTCTGGCTTGGATTTCAGGTGCAGTGGTTATGAGTGGTCTGCAAACTTCTGTCCTATTGGAACTTGATGTGACGGGAGTATGTCGTCTGGCTTGAGTTTCAGGAGTAGCTAAAAGTGTCCGGCGCGATCCCGTATTGGATGTATGGATGAAGCTATGCGCATTATTCTTGGATGTACAAGAGATACAGCATGCAGGGCGATGCGCTACCTTCTTGATTTTCCAACCATTGAAGAGAGAATACAAGTTTGCAGGGCACGCTCCTACCTCAGAATTAATGCAAACACACAACATCCACTGCATAGTGAAATTAGGAAGGTGAAGGGCAGCAGGTTAAAAAGAGGACGGTCGTGGATGGGTCAAGCCGAAGACATTCTTCAACAGGTGTGTTCACTTGAGGACTTAGAACCTGGCGAGGAGTGGGTGCAAGTGCCAACAGACTTCTGCACATCCTTTTCAGTTTACATCCAACTAGATAGAAAATGCAGACAAGAAAATCCGGCTGCTGTTGAGGCTGAAGTACAAGCGTTGATTTTCGAGAATTCGCTAGACGGTGACGCGGTCATCTACACAGATGGGTCGGTCGTCCGACATGTGAGAAGCTCATGGGCCTTTACAGCTCGGGCCGGAGGGAGAATTGTGAAGGAGGACTCTGGTGCTTTCACTGAAACCACAAGTAGCCTGACCATGGAAGTCATGGCAGTAAGTAAAGCAATAACATGGCTCGAGACACAGACATTCACTAGGGCTTGTTTCCTTAGCGACTCAATGAACATGATCAAGAGGATAGAGGAGGGGTCGATTCGAAGAGAATGGTTGCTGCCTCTGAAGCGGTCTCGTCTGGCAAAGATTAGTTTCATCTTCGTGCCAGGGCATGCGGGAGTACAAGGAAATGAGAGGGCTGACAAGCTCGCAGGTGAGGCTACTGTGGAGGGCGGACGCGCCATGGACCAGGCTGACATTCTGAATGCTCTACGAGAAGTGAGACTTTTGCGAGAACCAAGTGATGACTGTGAATCTACAACAATGGCCAGACTGCGAGAGCAGCAAATTAAAAGAGGGGTGGCCAAACAAGAACACTACGCAGGAAGCCAAAGAAGATTGATAAACCAACACAGAACTGACGTCGTTAGCCGCTACACGCTGCGGGATTTGCTGAGGAGGGGATCCGAGCACTTATGGACTGAATGGTTCGATGTGCAACGAGGATGATCTGTCGACTAACTAACTAACTAACTAACTGCTTTAATTGAATTTTTCTGTAAATCAAAAATAAATAAATAAACGACTGCTACATGCGATAAATAATGTTTCATTGTTCAAACAATATAAGACTTTACTGTAACTCATTCAGTATATTTTTGTACTGTAACTCATTCAGTAAATGTGTGTACTGTAACTCATTCAGTATATTTTGTACTGTAACTTATTCAGTATATTTTTGTACTGTAACTCATTTAGTATATTTTGTACTTTAACTCATTCAACGTATTTTTGTTCTGTAACTCATTCAATATATTTTGTACTGTATTCAGTATAATTGTTTAAAACAAGTAGTCCATGTGCAGTTACTGCCATTGGGATGTGATGTGTTAGGTCTTCACACATTATTGACCACCAGCGACATATAAATGATGGGCTGCCTGACAAGCCAATGGTCTGGGTTCAATACCTAATTTTCCTTTACTTGCAGTCAAAAATAAATATTGTTCATGAATTGGAATAACAAAACAATAGATTGTATGATTTATTGCCAGACATATTTAGCTGCATCTCGTCAGGTGCATACTGCAGAATTCACACAATTAAGACAATTAGATTAATTTATGTTAAGCCAGTTCTCTGGTCTCCAATTTTGTCATGGTTTGGTAAGTTAATTAGTTGTATGTCCTTTACAATATATGTTGGCTGTTTGTGAAGTAATAGGCAATATTTACATTCAGTAGTTTGCCATTGCTTTCTGAAAGACTGATGCCTCATATAAATACCATCAAAATCAATGCAAAGTGATCTGCTTCTGCATCACCCACAGCTGAGTATGGAGTCTCAACTCAGTCTGGGGAATTGTGAAACCTGTTCACTGTTGCTAAGCCACAGTGCCGACATTAAGTTCTTAAAACAAAAACTGTCTCTGTATTATGCTAGAACAAACATATATATTTCATAAAATGATCAATGCTTTCCGTGCAGTAAAGAATCAATATCGTACTTGTAATTAATTAATACTGTACTCATTGTAAAGATTCAATACTGTACTTATAGTAAACAATTAATGCTATAGTTGTAAAGAATAAATACTGTATTGTAGTAAATAATACTGTACTTATTGTAAAGATTTCATACTGTACTTGTAGTAAATAATTAATGCTGTACTTATTGTAAAGATGCATGCAAGCTAATGGAAGTTAAAAAAGAAAATATAAAAGTATTGAAATCCTTATGTGTACTCACCCGTCAGTCCTTCCTGGTTAGAAGAAGAATTACTAGTGTCAGAGAGGGGCACACAGATTAGACCTGTATTATTATTGCCAATGACTGTCATCTGAGGTCTGTCACAACAAACTGTGTCCTGGTCACTTGTACATTCTCTGCCAACAAACTGACAGGTATGACATGGGGAACAATCATCATCAGATAGTGGAGATTCTCGAGGAGAGTGTCTGAAATAGCCAGGCTTACAACCAACGATCGCTGAATGAGTGCTGTTACAGGCCTGGAGAAGTAATCTGCTAGAGTTATTGCCCACTTTCTGACACAGTTTACATTCTTTGTTGTTAGAATCCTCAGACATATACGTGTCTGGGGGACATGGAAAACACTGTTCATCATGTGGACTATAGTACTCTCCTTGCGTGCAAACGATTGGCTTCTCTTTGTCTTTGCAGATATACACATTGTCTTTGTTAAGGACAGCCTCATAACTTGGAAGGCCACAACAGACTGTATTATGAATTCCCTCACAAAGTCGAGTGGGGTTCTCACATTCCGAGCATTTTACACATTGATCTGACTGATGGTGGTGTCTTTCTATTCTTCTGTAGAAGCCACTTCTACAGTGAATTACAGTGTCGTGTGTTATATTACATTCTGTGACTAGAAGCTCCACTTCAGGATCAATGAGTCGCGTACAGTTGATGCACTCCAGGTGTGTGTGCCAGTGGTCAGTCATGTAAGTTACTCCATCTTGACAAAGTGGACACACTTCCAGGCCAGGCATTACTTTCAAGAGATGTGTACCTCTAGGGCATATGTGAGTGGGAACAGCACTGGACCCAACCACAAATGCTAGCAAAATTAATACCAACACAATAACTTTATTCCGCAGGTAACAATTTCCAGCTGACATACAATATTTGGTGCAGGATACCATCATAGCATTGAAGCAGGACGCCAGAAATCTTAATGTTGCTCGTGTCAGTTCTGAAGATAAATGGTAGCATTATGTTAGCGAGTCTTAAAATAGCTGGTTTCGAAAAAATGTGTCTTTATTGTTTTGAGAGCATATTCGAGATCTGCACAGTATTTAATATTATTTAGTTGTTTCTTTACCAATTAATTTGTACACAAAATGTGTCAAATCAGAGCATTTTGGAATGCATTTGTTATAATAATTTATTACATACAATAGTCTTCTGACTTCTTTTCTGTTTTCGGGACAGTCAGGTTTAATAGTTTGGTCACAATTCTGTCATCACTTGTTTTAAAATCGTTTGAAAATTTATGACAAAAAAATTCAATTTCTTGAAAAGCAATGTGAACATTTGCAGGTTTTATTGTCAACCCAAAAGTCTTTAATCCTGTCGAACACTTGTCTCAAGGTTTCTAAATGGTCCGTCATATTGTCTGTATGTATGCTTATGTCATCGATGTAGGATGTAGGTGACAACGTTCGAAATATCCTGTAATAGCAGTCTTGTTATGTGTACAACAAAAACATTTTATCTATTGTGAAGTTACATTTCATCCAATTTATTTTTAACTTTTTGTGTGTCAATGTCAGTTTTACTGAATCTCTTTGCTGAAGGTGTGTCAGTATTTGTACAATATAATGGATAATGGAGTTTCAATTTTTAAAATCTGTTCACCTTAGTAACTTACTGCGTATAAGTTAAACTATTTAAAGATCAAAGTTCAATCATTACAGGACTGGAAAGGATTCGTTCAGTTTCAACAACAGGTGTCAACAGTATATGTACATGTGCGCGATTTCACAGAACACTCTTTCGTTGCTGTAGACTTCCATCGTCGTACTTGGCTCTAGTTGTTGGTTCTGGTCTTTGTCCTCCAGAGTCCAACAATTGTTGTAGGTCTGTGCATTACCCGACATTAATACTGTGTCATCTACATAAAGTATATTGTTTATATGCTAACCTCTAATTCTAACCTGGCTTTTCTTTGATCTCTCTCATTATTACTTTACTATAGGGGGAGAAGAGATCCGGTGACAAGACACAACCCTGTCGTACTCCTAGCTTTATGTGTTCGTAACTACCATCTTTATTTCCCATTTTAATTGCTGCTACTTGGTTTCAGTAAATATTCTTTACTATTCTTAAATCTTTCCCATCAATGTTGATATCTTCCAACATTTTAATCAGTTCATCATGTTTTACTTTATCAAATGTCTTAGTATAAAATATGAAGCACAAACATATGTCTTTCTGTGTTTCTATTGACTTTTCTATTAGTGTTCATAATATATTATTACGGACGTTCATTTGAAACCCTTCCAATGGCTTTATTACAAAAGCATGAAACTTTAAAAGGTGTGGTAGAATTAAACAAAGCATTCATTTTGAATGAATTATGCACCACAGGTTGGTCAGAAGAAATTGCCGTAGGCATTCAGGCAAGCATCCCATTGCTTAGGTAGACGGCGAATGCCGTCCGCAAAAAAGGATTGAGGTTGCTTTCTGAACCAAGTGTTTACCACGTTCATTATGTCTGCATCTGGGTGAAATCGTTGCCCCTTGAGAGCTTTTTTAAGAGGTCCAAACAAATGAAAATCACATGGTGACAAATCAGGAGTATAGGCTGGATGTTGCAGAATTTCCCACTTCTTCCTTGTTAATGCTTCCTGCACAATCTTTGCGACATGTGGACGAGCATTATCGTGCAAAAAAATCACACCGCGAGAAAGCATGCCGGGTCGTTTATTCTTGATGGCTTTTTGCAGCTTGTCTATTCTTTCCAAGTAGTGGGTAGAGCTGATGTTGGCACCAGGTTCTTTAAAGTCGGCCAACAATAGCCCTTCATGGTAAAAAAATGCGCTCAGCATAACCTTACCTGCGAAAACCTGTAACTTGAATTGTTTTGGCTTTTTGTGATATATGTCATGTGTCAATATATATATATATATGTCATGTGTCAATGTGTCAATATATATATATGTCATGTGTCAATATATATATATATATATATATATATATATATATATATATATATATATATATATATATATATATATATATATATATATATATATATATATATATATATATATAAAACTATTCCACTCATCTGGATCGGAGTCAATTACATTTTACTATGCTGGTAGAAAAGATATTTTGTATAAAATTAGCTTCAGTGTGTTTAATTGGCTATTTACTTTAATTATACCCATACAATCAAAATTAACACAATTCACAAGAATGTTTTAAAAATCAATAATTTCATAATAATCATCTCAAAATGCAGGCTGAATAATTTATAAGAAATCAATGACAGAAAATGTAATACTAAAAAGTATATAAAATTGTAAAAAGAAATGCATTTATCGTGGCTGAATGCTTCAATTGAGCACAAGGTAATATTGCATTGTTTGTACCCTTTCCTTCCACAAAACCGTACTGTTCTTCACTAAGTTCCATTTTTATTTTCTTTCTTGTTCTTCTCATTATAATTCTGAGTAAAAGTTTGGTGACATGGTTCATAAGGTTAATTGTTAGAAAATATTCGCATTCAATTGCTCCTGGTCTCTTTGGTATAGCTATAAATACAGAGTTCAGCATATCGCTTGGTAAATATCCACTGCTGTAAATATCATTCAACATTTAGGTTATATATCTACTCCAAATTCTCCCAATACTTCTAATTCTTCTATTGTGATTTGATCTGGCCCAGCTGTTTTTCCTTTCTTCGTATGTTTCATAGCGTCAGTGACTTCTTCTTTTAGAATAGGTGGGCCTTCTAAGTTTCTTTCTTCTGTTAATTCTTCCCTTTCTCCGTTATATACTTCTCTTATATACTCATTCCACCTCTTTATTCCACCTCTTCATTATAGCACCTTCCTCCAATAATACTTTCCTGTTTTGATTTCAAACACACTGTATTTATTCTTATTTTTCTTCCTGTGAGCTCACTGATTTGTCTGTGCATAATTTTGGATCTTTAATGGAAGTTAAAGATAGCATATTCAAAATGAAGGTAGCGTTCAAAAAGTGGATCACAACTAAATCTGAACAAGATCATGTCACTTATAGAATAGCACTACGTAATATCAAACGAACAATTGGAGCATCTAAAGATGAATCCTGGAGAATATACGGTGAACAGATGGCGACCCTTAGTAAAGACTACCCAAGAGAATTTTATAAGTGTGTCAACACAATGAGAAACATAGATGCATGCTACAACCCAACCACCATCATAAACAGCAAAAGAGGTATACCAATATTTAATCCACAACAAAGACTAGCATAGCAAGATGGGCAGAATACTTTCAAGAACTACTTAACCCTACACATAACATAGAAAACCTCAGTTTTGTGCCTCAAAGCCAGGGACACAAGAACCAAATTTCATACCTGCAGAAGTCAAAGCAATTATACAGAAAAGTCCTAAAAGCAAATCACCAGGTCCAGATGGAATAACCACAGAAGTTATTCAGGCCTGTGGGAAAACATGAGTTAAATGGCTAGCAAGACTTTTTAATATAGCATGGGAAGAAAGAAAAGTCCCAGATGTTTGGCAACAGGCAATAATAGTACCAATATGGAAAAAAGAAAGTCAATATGAGAGAGTGCGAAACATACAGAGGTATATCACTCCTGAGCCATATAGGGAAAATGTACGCAAAACTATTGTAACAAAGAGCTATACCAATAGTTGAACAACAGTTAAGCAAAGTACCATTCGGTTTTTGGAAAGGTAAAAGTTGCACTGATGTATTATATACACTTAGACAAATATGTGAAAAAACTATCGAATATAGTGACTAGCAGAATATTGTGTTTGTAGATCAGGAAAAATATTTTGATAGAGTAGACAGATACAAATTATGGACCATCCTTGAAGACTATGCTAACCCTATGCAACCCTATGCTACCAATCTCAAACTTGGAATTTATCCAAATGACACCTTCGCAAAATCAACACCTGCGAAATTAACAATCCAAGACCAAGTAAGAAATGCTGTTCTCAGTCAGACTGTGGGATCAACACTTTGTGCCACATTTATGGAAAGACAGAAGATCAAGTGGTTTGGCCATGTCGTTAGAATGCAAAACCATCAACTACCATCACTGGCCTTACATAAAAAATCATCTACGATGAGACTACGAGGACGTCCAAGAAGAAATTTGATTGACGACATCAGAGACATTGTACAATCACACGGAATGACACTATCCAGTGCTGCCCACCGGGCACTGGAGCACAGATTATTCCTTCCCACGATGCTTGACGGCAGAAATGGAAGATGATGATGATGATGATGATGATGATGATGATGATGATGATGATGATGATGATGATGAAAGGAATTTAATTCAATTATTTTTCACAGCTCATTTAACAATCTTTCTTTTGTCTTTGCACATTTATCTCTTATTTCTTTATTTATCTTAGCATATTCTCGTTTGTCATTTTTATTCTGTTTCCTTTTTTCCATCAGCATTAAGATTTCTTCATTCATCCATTTCTTCTTAGCTTTTCGGCTTCTCTCCGGTAATATTTCTTTGCTAGTATGATGAATATCCGGCTTCCTGGCTTAGAGGTTGCGACTTTTCTCCGTAATCTCGTATACTCTTGTGGGTAACGTGATGACGGTGAGAATCAGCAGTGGTTCGAATCACATCGGTAACTTACGGGGTATGTGAGCCGGCCGCTCAGAAAGCAATGGCAAACTACTGAGCGTAATCTTGCCAAGAAATCAACATACAGCTGAAAGATGCTGGTGTTGACAGCGATGTCCTGTAAAGGATATGAAAAAAAAGCATGATGAATGGAGTCCCTTAACATTTCTCCTTGTTTATTTATACTTTTATACTCCGTATTTTAGCTATTGCATTGTCCCTATTTTTCACAGTCACTCTGTATTGTTCTTAAACGTAGCTTAAAAGTCGACAGGGTCGACTTCATTGCACCGGGTTTTATCCTATATGGCTCGGTCTCTTTCCTCAGCACGGAAAGCGTCGCACAAAGCACGAACTCCGTAGCTTTTAGCGACGACCCACAGGAGTCTCCGATACATTTAACTCGTAAACCGAATGACGCGGCCCGGAATCGAACCCACAACCTTCGGAGTACGAGTCAAACGGCTTGACCACTTTGTGTATTGTTCTTGAATGTCTTTATCTACTTTCAGAACCTCTTTATTAAGTCTCAAGTTCTAAACCATTTTTCCCTCTCTGTAATCTTACTTTTATTTGTCCACATAGTGGTACATGATCACTATTACAGTCAGCACCAGGCATTGTCTTTACATTAATTAACGCATTTCTAAATCTTTTATTAATAAGTATGTAGTAAATTTGGTTGCGTATTGTCATATCAGGGCTTTTCCATGTATATTGTTGTCTGTGTATGGTGTTTAAACCATGTGTACAAGGGGCTGCGTGGTCTCGAGGTATGGTGTCCGCCTCGAGTGCTGGAGGTCCTCTGCTAGAGTTTCTCTCCTCTTTCATTTTTTGTACCTAAACCATAATTCCCCACTATATCCTTTTTTTTTTTCCTTTCAAACTTTTGCATTAACATCTCTCAGTATTATTTTTATTTCTTGTAATCCAATATGAGCTATCATCATTTCTACTTCATCGTAAACGTGTTGTATTTCTTTGTCTAAGTGGCCAAAGGCTTGCGAACGCGGATGGTGAACCGGCTACCAGGCGTTCATAACTCAGCTGCGACCGATTTGTGCAGCAGACCGTGTCGCGTTGTGTTATAACGTGCTGGTATGGAAGCCGGTCGTTCAGAAAGCAATGGCAAACCACTGAACGTAACACCTGCCTAGTACATCAACAGCAGCTGAAAAATGCTGGTGTAGACTGCAATGTCCCGTAAGGGATACGCATCATATAGCCCCTCCAGAATAAATTATTGTGTGATTGTCAGTTATAATTTTTCCAGATCCCTTCCATCTCATCTCACTTACGTCTAGTATATCCATTTTCATGTTTTCCATTTCTCTTAGAATATTGTTTAACTTTCCTAACTCATTTAATGTCCTAACATTCCATGTTTCTACTCTAAATTTATTTAGTTTAGTTATAGTTTTAGTTTTGCCATCAGTATCTGGATGACGGTCTGGTGTCACCTGTGGCTCGTGACTGTCCTTACCGGACGAGGATGTCCTAAGACAGCCATTAATGTCGTTTACTGTTTCTGAAATCTGAATTGCCATGAAATCTTGCGAAGATAATGTGGTGGTTCCCCCTTGCCTTCCACATCCACATAGTGGTCTTTTAACTCTGCCTTTGACAGCCATTTTCGACTGTCAGGACAAGTGAGTGCCCTGCTCTGCTGCAGAGTTGTCCATTTATTCCGGTGGATACTCGGTCCCCAGAGCTTTGTTAGCCATACTGTGGTGTGTTTCAATTCTTTACCACGGGGAGGTGCAGTTGGAATTTTTCCTTCCTAAAGTTATGGTCTATATCAGTTGCCAGTTATGATTTCATTGAACTTTACATGTCTCGTTAAACAATAACAGTGATACTGTTTTAATTGAATTCTTTGATATCGTTTTAATTGATATCGTTCCGGTCCAATATGGCTGATAGGCCGGTGATACGTTAAGGTCTGTGTGTGATTTTACTTCTAGAGATGGTTTACTTATGCGTATTTCCTCATTTTGGACATTATCACTTGATTTGGTTACCAAGCTACTGGCCTGAATGTTTGGTTCGGAAATAAAATGCCGATACAATGTCAAATGCTTATGTTTGCAAAGTAAACATTCTGTTGTTATGTTAAGGTCAAGGAGAGTCTGCCAGAGTCGCATGAAGAAATTCAAAAGTACTAAATAGCATTTTTCCACAATATTTATGTTTTCGGGATTCAAGAGTTTTGACTCAATGTACAGAAGAACAGAATCGTGAAGGCAACTATTTCAAACATGTGCCTCTTCGTTGAATATTTTGGATTGTTCATTCCAACGGTTCTTGTAAATACGTCATTAAGTATAATTAACTTTACTTCTGGAGTACTCTCTAACGCAGTGACTAAAGCTGTTGTACACTGGTGGTGACGTCATTATTTTGGTTGTATTTATAAATTACAGACCGGAAGAACAGCATTATGTGTTCGTGTGTCGAGTAAGACTCTTGCAAAAGATAGGTGCTGAAGACGGAGGCAGCCAGCCAGGAGGCGCACCACAGAAATCAGGCTGCCACGCAATAACGCCGTGAATTATGTCGACAACTGCTACATGTTATGGTGCTCCCCCTGCTCTGGACCCCCAGGCAGGTGCAGTGCCGGGCCTTATGCCTCGTAGGGTCTAACCACAACTAATGGAGGTCCTTCTCAGATGTCCTGCGGAGCCAGAGGGCCTGACAATAGAACGTCTGGCCGTACCAAACAAAGACTTAAAATAATGCACTGGAATGCAGAGGGTATCAACAAAAAAAAGAATAGAACTAGAAAACATCTTGGCCAAAGAAAATGTAAGTGTATGTTGCTTGCAAGAAATTCACCTGAACGAAAATATAGCCTTCAAAATCAGAGGCTACCAGTGTTACCGATCTGACCGAAAGGACAGGCGAAAGGGTGGGATACTGACTCTTGTCAAAAACAACATTCCTGCTTCCCAAATTGAAGTTTACATGGAAGGGGCTGAGTATCAGGCACTTAAACTTAAGACAGACAATACAGACCTTCACCTGATCAATTACTACTGTCCAAATGACCGCCCACAGGCACTGGACACACTACCATTAAAAGGAAAAATGATTGTGTGTGGCGACTTCAACAGCCACTCGCAGAGCTGGAGCTATGATCACATGGATCAGAGAAGAGAGAGACTGGAAGACTGGCAGGATGAGAATAGATTCATCCTGATTAACAAGCCGTCTGACCCACATACCTTCTACTCGAGATCATGGCACACTACAACTACACCTGACCTGGCGTTTCATTCACCAGACCTGGACTGGAACATTACACGAATTGTTGGGAACAACTTGGTGGCAGTGACCATCTAACTGTAGAAAATGAACTTGTAAGTGAAAGCAGCACCCTCTCGAGGTGGAACTACAAGAAAGCAGACTGGGCAATGTACAAGCATCGCACCAGCATACTGGTTAGAAACCTGAACACTGAAAAGGACATAAATAAAGTAGTTGAAGAGTTTGGGAAATGCATACTACAGGCACACGAGAAACAATACCAAGAGGAGCCCGTAAACATTATAAACCCTACTGGAGTAGTGAACTGGAACAGTTGCATAATGATGTGGTTGTATGTAGAAAGCAAGCAGAGGCCAATCCCAGCCAAGAGTACCACAATAAATATCAGCACGCAAAAGCCAAATTTCAAAGGGCCCAGCTGCAGGCTAGACGGAAAAGCTGGCAGGAGAAAACAATCACTGAACTTTGAAAGAGACACAGGGAAGTTATTGAAGCTAATACATAATACAACAGCTTAACGATGAGGGCACAGGGAGAAACTCAAAAATTGCACTACATAAAGACGGAAACATCTTAACAGGAAAGCAAGCAGCTCACCATCTTGCGGACTCGTTCGCACAAGATAACAATATTGAAATTAGTCCAGAGAAACAACAAAAGATTCGAGAGAGATGACAACATACAGGACAGAAGTAAATTGTGCATGAGGTTATGGAGACACCTATCGCATTCAGTGAACTGGAACTAGCCATATCAAAACTTAAAATGAGAAAGTCACCAGGAGTTGGTGGTATCTCCAATGAAATGATCATTAACCTAGGAACAGAGGCCAAAGCAAAGCTGCTACAGATCTTTAATAACACATAGACCTTAGGCAGTGTTCCACAAGTCTGGAGAGAAGCAATCATGATACCCCTCCTAAAATCTGGGAAAGACAGTTCCATTGCCTCCAGCTACAGACCCATTAGCCTCACCAGCTGTCTCTGCAAAACAATGGAACGCGTCATCAATCACAGACTACAGTGGTACATTGAAAGTGAAAACATCCTTGTGCTACAACAGGCTGCCTTTAGGCAGTGCTACTCTACGGACGACCAAACAACCTACCTCTCTTTAGAAGTTGAGGATGCATTCCAAGAGAAGAAGCTGGTACTTGCGGCTTGGATAGATCTGAAGAAAGCCTTTGACAAAGTCTGGAAAGAAGGTCTGATGAAGAAACTGAGACACTGTAAAGTCAATAGAAGAATGTACAAATGGGTGAAAGCATACTTGCACAACAGAAGAGCCCGAGTACAGATAGACAGTCTCAAGAGCAAGAAAGTTCTATTGCGTCACGGTGTTCCCCAGGGCGGATTCCTGTCCCAAACACTTTTTCTAATCTTCATCAATGATCTTGTTGCTAATCTACCGTATAGAATTAAAGCGGCAATGTACGCTGATGACCTGGTTTTGTGGAGCACAAATGAACATGCATCAATGGCCACCATATTGCTACAGAGATCTGTAGATACATTTGTTGCATGGGCGGATAGATTGTGTGTCAGCATAAACACTGACAAGTGCAGCACCACTCTATTTTCCCTTTCTCCAAAACAAAAAACAGGGACCATCCAGATAAATGGAACACCCCTAAGAGAAGATAAAGAACCAACATATCTTGGTGTAACATTCGACGACAGGCTGACATGGAGAAACCACATAAAAAAAACAGTAACAAAGGCCAGAAGGAAAATAGCCATCCCGAGAAAGCTAAGTGGAACCACTTGGGGAGCCAGTGGGAAAATACTTAGCAAAGTTTATCAACAGAGCATACGACCACACTTGGAATACGGGTCAACTGCGTGGTGTTCAGCATCAAAAACCACATTACAGGAGCTGGACAAGGTGCAAAATCAAGCTCTTAGAGTCATCACAGGAGGGATGAGATCAACCCCTATAGTAGCAATGGAGAAAATGGGGAGGACACAAGCTCTAAGAGAACGCAGAGATACAAAAACACTAATACAAGCAGAAAAGTTCCTCAGCTTGCCAGGCCACCCTATGAAGAACCGATTTGAAAACTTAGCTATGGGGCGGTTGAAAAGAAGTAGTTTCATCCACCAGGCCAAACGACTCTGCAGAGAAACCATCGATCTTCCCACAGTTGGTATCCCCTGACAACTATTCCAGAGCGAACCCCGTGGAAAGATGAACATAGACTATCGCTACAAATCCAGTCAAAAGTGAGAGGAATATTTGACAAGGAAGAACAGAACAGTGTACAGCTCAGAACAACCTCTCTCGGCTTCCTTGATGACAAATACCCACAGGATCTCTGGATCCGAGTCTACACAGATGGGTCAGCACAAAATGCTGTTCGAAATGGAGGAGCGGGAGTGTACATAGAATACCCAAATAATACTAGAGACACGGCCAGAGTTCCAACAGGAAAGTACTGCCATAACTATGATGCTGAAATTGAGGCAATCAAGATAGCCACAGAGAAATTACAAAATACCAGACATGGTACACAACCTGTGGTGATATTGACAGATGCAAAATCCGTAATAGAGGCGCTCCTGTCTGGGAAATTGCCAGTTCTAAGGACACTACTTTCTGAACTTAGCAGTCAGCGTAAGGTCACCATACAGTGGATACCATCCCACTGTGGAGTCCCCGGAAACGACAGAGCTGATCGATTGGCTAAGGAAGGAGCAAAAGAAGAACAACCTGATGTGCCCATTACATACCACCAAAAGAAAAGAATGATCAAATCAGTCAGAAGGCCACCAAACCTTACTCAAGACGACTACCACGTTATGGACAGACCAGAACAGGTCATTCTTCTGCGCCTCAGAACAGGACACAATAGATTACGCAACCACATGTATACAAAATTCAAGATTGGTGACTCAGCCATGCGCACATGTGGTTTGGCGTCGCAGACAGCAGAGCACATACTCCAGGATTGCCTAAACTACAACATATCCAGACGAACCTTCTGGCCTATAGAGACAACAGTGGAAGATAAACTCTATGGACCGCTGAGTGAACTAAAAAAGACTGTTAGATTCATACAAGAGACAACATTGCAGTTATAAACATATTTCAGGCGAACGAAAGAAGAAGAAGAAGAAGAAGAAGAAGAAGAAGAAGAAGAAGAAGAAGAAGAAGAAGAAGAAGAAGAAGAAGAAGAAGAAGAAGAAGAAGAAGAAGAAGAAGAAGAAGAAATACAGTTCATCGTCGATGGTAGTGGCAGTCAACCAGAAGCCCAGCAACCACGCATTTCTGCATAAGGCAAAAACCGGTCAACTCTGGGACATAGTCATCTGCCATCGCTCCGAACATGCAGTCACGTTCCAAAAAACCTCGGGCAGATTCAAAAGCATTTCACACGAAACTCACAGCTCACAGTACTTGTAGTAACTAATTAGTGCTGTACTTATTGTAAAGATTCATGCAAGCTGGCGGAAACTAAATAGAAAATATAAGAGTATGGAAATCCTCATGTGTACTCACCCGTCAGACACACAGACACACACACACACTCACACGAGATGGGTGATTGGCACACACACACACACACACACACACACACACACACACGAGATGGATGATTGGCACACACACACACACACACGAGATGGATGATTGGCACACACACACACACACACACACACAGTCCTTCCTGATTAGGGGAAGAATTGGTGTCAGAGAGGGGCCCACAGATTGAACCCGTATTATTGTCAATGACTGTCATCTCAGGTCCGTCACAACAAACTGTGTCATTGTCACTTGTACATTCTCTGCCAACAAACTGACAGATAAGACATGGGGAACAATCATCATCAGATAGTGGAGATTCTTGAGGACAGTGTCCGAAATATCCAGGCTTACAATCAACGATTGCTGAATGAGTGCTATTACAGGCCTGGAGAAGTAATCTGCTAGAGTTATTGCCCTCTTTCTGACACAGTTTACACTGTTTGTTGTTATGAGAATCCTGAGACATGTACGTATCTGGAGGACATGGAAAACACTGTTCATAATGTGGACTATAATACTCTCCTTGTGTGCAAACGATTGGCTTCTCTTTGCATATATACACATTATCGTTGTTAAGGACAGCCTCCTTAGGACAGCCTAAGGACAGCCCCCCAGCAACAGTGACTTGGTTCTCGTTGAATAATCATATTGTCAACAATCCAACACCAACTGTAATGCTGTGTTCAGAGACGGTGGAAAGAACGCAGGCAATGAATTACCTGGGGATACGGTTTGATCGAAGCCTTGCTTATAATGTGCACATAGACCAGGTGATAACAAAGGCCAAGCGGGGTTTGGCAGCGATGCGGGTGATGGCGGCAGCAAACTGTGAGCAGCGCCATCTATGTCTTCTGTACGAGGGGCTGGTCATGTCTGTTTTGGAGTATGCAATGGCAATCCTGACTCTCAGCCATAAGCAGATATAAAGGATGGAAAGGATACAGAATGAAGCTATGCGCATTATTCTTGGATGTACAAGAGATACAGCATGCAGGGCGATGCGCTACCTTCTTGATTTTCCAACCATTGAAGAGAGAATACAAGTTTGCAGGGCACGCGCCTACCTCAGAATTAACGCAAACACACAACATCCACTGCATAGTAAAATTATAAAGGTGAAGGGCAGCAGGTTAAAAAGAAGACGGTCGTGGATGGGTCAAGCTGAAGACATTCTTCAACAGGTGTGTTCACTTGAGGACTTAGAACCTGACGAGGAGTGGGTGCAAGTGCCAACAGACTTCTGCACATCCTTTTCAGTTTGCATCAATCTAGATAGAAAATGCAGACAAGAAAATCCGGCTGCTGTTGAGGCTGAAGTACAAGCGTTGATTTTCGAGAATTCGCTAGACGGTGACGCGGTCATCTACACAGATGGGTCGGTCGTCCGACATGTGAGAAGCTCATGGGCCTTTACAGCTCGGGCCGGAGGGAGAATTGTGAAGGAGGACTCTGGTGCTTTCACTGAAACCACAAGTAGCCTGACCATGGAAGTCATGGCAGTAATTAAAGCAATAACATGGCTCGAGACACAGACATTCACTAGGGCTTGTTTCCTTAGCGACTCAATGAACATGATCAAGAGGATAGAGGAGGGGTCAATCCGAAGAGAATGGTTGCTGCCTCTGAAGCGGTCTCGGCTGGCAAAGATTAGTTTCATCTTCGTGCCAGGGCATGCGGGAGTACAAGGAAATGAGCGGGCTGACAAGCTCGCAGGTGAGGCTACTGTGGAGGGCGGACGCGCCATGGACCAGGCCGACATTCTGAATGCTCTACGAGAAGTGAGACTTGTGCGAGAACCAAGTGATGACTGTGAATCTACAACAATGGCCAGACTGCGAGAGCAGCAAATTAAAAGAGGGGGGGCCAAACAAGAACACTACCCAGGAAGCCAAAGAAGATTGATAAACCAACACAGAACTGGCGTCGTTAGCCGCTACACGCTGCGGGATTTGCTAAGGAGGGGATCCGAGCACTTATGGACTGAATGGTTCGATGTGCAACGAGGATGATCTGTCGACTAACTAACTAACTAACTAACTAACTAACTAACTAACTAACTAACTAACTAAGGACAGCCTCATAACTTGGAAGGCCACAACAGACTGTATTATGAATTCCCTCACAAAGTTGAGTGGGGTTCTCACTTATCTCACAATCCGAACATTGTACACATTTATCTTTCTGATGCCGGCTTCTGGCTAGTCTTCTGTAAAAGTCACTTCTACAGTGAATTACAGTGTCGTGTGTTATATTACATTCCGTGACTAGAACTTCCACTTCAGGATCAATGAGTCGCGTACAGTTGAAGCACTCCAGGTTTGTGTGCCAGTGGTCAGTCATGTAAGTTACCCCATATTGACAAATTGGACACACTCCCAGGCCAGCAAATACTACAGTATTGGAAAGATCAGGTTGTGTGACGGTGTATTCCATGCTCAGTCTTCGTAGACTTAGATAGATAGGACACGTTAGGAGGATGGATGATGGTAGAATACCAAAGGACATCTTTTTTGGTGAATTACAGACGGGTAGGAGATCTCAGCGTCGGCCTCTACTACGATACAAAGATGTGTGTAAGCGGGACATGATTGATACAGGCATTGATAATGCACATTGGGAGCACGTCGCCGCTGAACGTGTTGCATGGAGGGCAACTATCAGAAATGGAATAAAGACAAAGGAGAAAATGATTGCAGATAAAGCACACACAGAGCGTGAGAGACGTAAGATGATGCAAAATGATGGAAATGACCATGTTTTCACATGCACCTACTGTGGGCAAACATTTGCAGCAAGAATTGGCTTTACCAGCCACACTCGCCACCGCCATGGATCGTAGTTATTAAGCCTTTTTGAAGCACAATGTACCAAACTATCGTCTGTCAAGACGGAAAGGTGCCAATGATGTTTTAAAATCGTTTGAAATTTATGACCCAAAAATTCAATTTCTAGAAAAGCGATCTGAACTTTTGCAGGTTTTATTGTCAACCAAAATATCTTAATCCTGTCGAATACTTTTCTCAAGGTTTGTAAATGGTCTGTCGTATTGTTTGTATGTTTGCAAATGTCGTCGATGTAGGTGACTGCCACGGCTCTAATAACTTGGTTGATGAATGGTTTGATAACTAGGGGTATATTTTCTCGGCACTGCAATATATAGTCGCCGATATAATTCAATTTTCACCGTGGTTGGTTTCGGCTCATCTTTCTCTGCCGGACACAGACTCTATAGTTGGCCATGGCATTCTCACGTCGCTGATTGTATTCAGGAAGTCACTTGAAATCAATTAGGATCTTAACAGGCTTTTTTTTACCATTCAGGGTGAGTTCTCTCCGCTGTCATCCGAACAATCACAGTAATGAATTACATACATATTTAACAGAACTCCGAATTTGTTTCACTTGATTTTACTCACAGAATTACTATCATCAGATGTTCATTCTTTTACATCACATATATACAATATTTCTATCTCTACACATGTAAAATGCGGCGCTCTTCGAGGCCATTTCTGTTATTACGACCGTGGAGTTTCCGCACGGAATAACAACCCGAACTAGAATTAATCTGAATGCCCTCGTCACCTTCGCAACTCGAGCGTATTTGCTCCGGCGACGATCTCGGTTTGATTGATTGATTGATCTAGGAACCGACATCACATCATTCGGGGCATTCCCATAGGCGCTCCTTCCCCATCCTCAGCAGCCAGCGAAGAGTTCCAACACCAATAGTACCAGTAGCAATCTGATTATATGTCCGTCTCGCCTTTCCTCTGGGCGTCGAGCGTCGGCCAGATCCCCTCGTCACTCCTTGCTGCCTCATTCTTGCCAGACTATGATGATCCATTTGCTCCTCCGAGGTGTACACGTGCTCCCACAAGGCCGCAACCACGTCTGCCTTGTCATGCATCAATACTCCACCAAATTGTGCAGAGCCAGCCAATTCGTCCGCCTGTTCATTCCCCGGCACACCGGCATGCCCCGGAGAAAAGGTCCAGACGATGCTTGCTACCCGTGACCTCCGAAGCGAAGCAAGCCACTCTGCACGAACTATACCTGTCCTCACCTTCCTCAGCATGCTTTCTGAGTCAGTTACAATCACGATGTGTGTGTGTATCGTATTCTAGGGCCTTTCTAGTACGGCTTAATGAATGTCAATACACATATTGTATGATAGCTGACACTACTTCACAAGGAACTCATCACAAGATTGATGTAGTTTCTCAAGCGTTCTATTATTGTGAGACAGTATGGAAAACGCTTTTCGCAAACATCGCTCAAACTTACCGGGAGAATATAAAATGGAATATTTTTGAAACCAAAAGATCAAGGGCCAGGATTGTTTTTAAAATAGTCATAGGTTGAGCGGTCACGTGATTCAAGAAAGGCGCCAACTCGAGAAGTAATATATACTTTAGGATCCGGTCAGTTGAGACAGTGTGCAACGAGCAAGGGTGCGGTAGCAGCAGATCCGAGGGCTGGGCGGTCGCCCAGCCCAGGAGGAAGTGTGAGTTTGGAACTCCAGCAATGGTTATGTCTATATATCAGGCTGTTTAGTGTCCAGGAAGATGGAGAGGCAGTATTAAAGACGGAAAAGATGCACATATCACGGTTTCGTCTGGACTGCTGAAGTAAAGTAGGATGGTCAAGGATCTGTGAACCATTTATTCCAGATAGATAAATCTGATGGAGTGGAACGCAAATTCCGAGGATCACGAAATGGCGTGCAAGCCATTTGAGAAGGACTGTTGGCTAAAGAAGAGCACTCAGTAGTTGCAGATGATGGCTAACGTCAGATAGGACAACCACTAGCCAGACTGCAATCGGAATCACACGGGAGACACTGCGGTTGGAACCACACAGGAGACTAATGTCAAATACCACTGGAAACCGGTGGTGGGATCCACGGCAAACGAGGTCGAAGAGAGCAATCGTATTTCAAATATGGAACCCAGAAGATCGACTCGACGACAGAAGAAGAATACATTGTCTGGGTAAACTGGAGTTGCCTGGACATACCGGGTATAGCTGAATAAACAGTTACCCGCTGAACAAGTTGGATGGGAGCGAATTAAATCCCTGGGTATATGGATTGATGGATCAATCTGTGGATCAATGGGTGTTTGGGCTGAATGCATGTACCACTGATAAGCCTACGGAGAGATAGTTATGAAACAAAGGCCGGTGTAATTCCTAGATTTAGTCCTTTTCTTCATGCGGTTAGGAGGTGATAGTAGGTAATAATTCCCTAACATCCGGTTGCATAGTAGTATATTATATTATCTACCTCCCCTTGTGACGTCATGCAGTAGTGTGTTGTTTTTGGAGTCGATTATACATAGATGTGTCTTCAATGCATGTACTGGTTACTCTATGCGATTATGCTGTAGATTGTCACTCTGTTATTGTTCAGAAGAAAATAAATATATGTTTGAGTTGCCTTTTATTTCGACTTGTCAGTCTGAGATTATGTAGATTAGAATAGTTTAGAGACGGTGTGAGGCTGTACATCTCTCCTATAACCTGATAACATACACCACGAGACATTGATGGTGCAATAGTACAATTAACTATTGTTCTCACGCGGAGACACGAACCTACATCTGTCGTATCCCTTACTCTCATCCTCTTTTTCTCCTTCTCTCTCTCTCCATCTTTCTTTACTATCAAAGGTAGTGTGTAGTAGGCATAGTTCGACTGAGGAACGAACTTTTAGGCTTCACACTATTTATATCATTTCCCTCATCATTCTTTTCTTCCTCTTCTCTCTCTCCTCCCTCACTCCTCCCTCTTCTTCCTCTTCTTTTCTAGCTGTCACAATTGTTTGTTCCCAACACCTGGATACATCGCAATCGTCGTAAAATCACTTCACAGTAAATATAAATGTCATTACTCTAATATACTTGCATACGTAGAAATCTCGCAAATGACAGCAGCACCCATACTTTACATGGCGGCAATGTAAATTTCTGCCATAGCCATTATTCGGCATCAACTGGTCCGACCCCAAACACAGCCCCGACTCGAATGACCACTTGGAGGACCAGCTGTCCCCTGTTCAGCGATCCGCTTGCTCTTTCCCTGCCGAGCATGAGTTTCTAAAATGGGTCGATCTTCACGGTAAATTTGCATGGCTCTCTGGACTCTATCCTGTCAGCGCACTGATCTAGGATCATGGCAGTGACAACGTTTGAAATGTCCCGCAGTAGCAGTCTTATCATGTGGTCGAGAAAATTTTATCTATTATGAAATAACATTCCGTCTAGTGTCTTTTTTTCATTTGATGTGTCAATATCAGGTTTATTGAATCTCATTGCTTAAGGTATCTCAGTATTTTTATAATATAATAGAGTTTCACTGTTTTTACTTTTCATCTTACTAACTTACTGAGTGTAAGAATAATTACTTAGAGAACAAAATTCAATAGTTACAGGACTGAAAAGGATGCGTCCACTTTCAATAACATGTTTCAACAATATCTGTAGAACATTTAACGTTACTGCAGAGAACATGTAGATGGCGTAGTTAAATTGTTTAAAGTTTACGTTATTTTGTTGGGATATGTGATTGTTTCAGAAATATGTATTGGAGGTTGAAGATAAACTTAGTTAATAGCATACCCTTCGGCAGGTAGTAGAGGTATGATGTAATTAGCAAAACCATTATCGAAAGCACTAACTGAGCAACAAACGATTTTCCAGGAATGTTTACTTGTTGCGGCACTATGGATTGCAGGTTGCCGATTCCTACAGCTAACAAAACCTACATAGACAAATGGTCGAGGTCTATTTAAATTAGTAAGAATAGTGCCATAATAGTGGAAAGACCTTTATCTCAAATTTGGTTAGTGTTTCATTATTTTCGCCACACTGCCATTTGGCTGATTTAGTTTGTTTTGGCCTTTCATGTAGGAGTGTGACGTTTTTAACCAAAGAGGGGTCTTGCTTTTGCAAGTAACTACACCGTTGTCTGGTTTAACTTCTAGGCCATATAGTTGCATTGATTTGTTCTAATGATTGAACTTGTGATTCATCTTCTTGTACCTTGGTCATAGATCTTGTAACTGCATTGGAAAGGGTATTATCTTCATACTATTTATTTATTTCTGTATCTGAATAGTCAGTTACTGAAAGTAAATTACCAATTGTTAGATCACAGTCCATTAATGTTTCAATGCTGCATACTTGACTTTTCCTGAAATAAAAGGAGATGAAATATTGGCCCAAACCAGAGGGTATCTTTCCCTTCTACCCGAAAATGTTCTACAGGTTATTTATTCACCCGTGTAGTCTTGTTTATTCGCTAGTGATTGACGGAGTCCCACCATCGTTGATCCCGTGTCATGCAGGTTAATGGCTATTTGGCCATTAATGACACCGTTATCCATTTTTTATTTCCCATTTTTATGTACAGAAGCATTTGCTTCTTCAAACATTTTGCTAATATCACATATAGGTGAGTTGAAAGCATCGATGTCTTTGACAAAAGTAACTGATTCTTTCTCAACTGCTTTATTCACTGAAGAACTGCTTTCAGGAATACTTGTATTTGCATGTTTTAATTATCTTATACCTTTACGTATTCGGGCGTGGCCAAAAACCTTACAAAAATGGCATTTCATTCTGTACTTCTTTCGATATAATCTTGCCTGTCTACGTAATACCGTGTTCATCACATAGTGATGATATTCAGGATTTTCATCACACATTTTGTTTTCTCCGTGTGACATACTTGTGGTCAAGGCAAAAGCACCCGAATCTTCCTTCACAATTCTTCCTCCAGCCTCAGCCATAAAGGCATAAGAACTTCTGACGCGTCGAACGACCGACCCATCTGTATAAATGACAGCATCACCCTCTAAAGAATTCTCGAAGCTAAAAGCATGTACTTCCGCCTCCAGAGCAGTCAGAATTTCTTGTGTGCATTTTCTGTCTAGTTGGATGCCAGCTGAAAAGGACGTACAGAACTCTGTTGGCATTTGTACCCACTCTTCGCCAGGTTCTAAGACCTCAAGTGAACACACCTGTTGAAGAATGTCTTCGGCTTGACCCATTCACGACTTTCCTCTTTTTAACCTGCTACCCTTTCATCCAGGGCCTTGCTGGCTGGCGTGGACGATCATGCCTCTCCACAAATTAAAATCTCCGACGTCATGGATCAATTCATGTGTGACTTCCTTCCGTGTCATTACACAAGACTGTCAAGAATCTCACGCTGACTTTCTTTATCTCTATTTCCACAAATCTTTCCGGTTGTCACAACATGTTCCAGTTTTTTTATTCTCATAACGTGGCCACAAAAACGATGACTGCCTTTTTCTGATGTTTGTGATAAGTTGTTTTTACGACTCAGCTTCCCTTGAAACGTCATGATTGTTCATTTTGGCTGTGCCATTAATTTTCAACCATCCACCCATCATGTTCCATGCCGATAAGCGTATGCTGTCATGTTTCGCCATCTCACTCAATCAGCAGAGTCGTGGATCAGTTCCGTGTTTCTGTGTCGACCATGCCTCATGGCCAAGCCATCTAGGTATTTACATCTCGGTCTTCCCCTTGGTCTCTTCCCTTCGATCTCGCCAGTTGTCATCCAGTTGTCCAATTAATTTCTTCTCATAATATGCCCACAAAATTGTGACTGTCTACGTCTAATGACTCTAATCAGTTTACGATCTTCATTTGTTTCTTGAAGGACTTGTTCATTGGTTTTTCTGTCTGTCCATGGTATTTTTTGCATTTTCCTCAGAAACCACATTTCCACTGCATCATATGTTTTTAAGCTTGCCTTCTCATTGTCCACGCTTCACATCCTTACAAAAGTACATGTTCTTTTTCTCGTTTCACTTAATATCTTTTTATTGGTCAGTATGTTTTTCATCTTGCAACAGGCTACTTTCGCAATGACAATTGTTCTTACCTCTTAAATGTTATGATTGTTCTGAGATAACTGTACCGATTCAATTGTTTAAGAATATGCCCATTTACTTGAATATTACATTGTGGTATTTCCTTCTTCCCAATGAGGACCATAATCTCTGTCTTCTTACAATTCAATTATAACCCTAGTTATTCACTGCGTGCAACAACCGCATCTACTAAATGCTCATTGTCTGCAATCAAGACAGTATCATCTGCATATCTAATGTTATTGATATATCGTCACCCAATATGATTTCTTTCATTCCTTCTATATTTCTGAAAATATTTTCACTATACAAATACAGGGAAACAAGATCTGGAGACATTACACATCCCTGTCTGACACCTCTTTTGATATTGACCTACTTAATTATCAATTCTATTGGCAACTTGTTGTTTCCAATATATGTTTTTTACAAGTCTGAAGTCTTTTCCATCAATTTGTAGATCTTCAAGCATCCTTATCATGTCGACATGTCTCACTTTACCGACAGACATTGTGTAGTCAATAAAGCAAAAGTGTAGATCTTTGTTTACTTCTATAGAACGTTCAATTGCTGTTCTCAGTATATCCACAGCATTTACCGTTCCCTTGCCTTCTACAAACCCACATTGTTCTTCTCCTAGTTCAGGTTGTATTCTAACATTCCAAGTTTCTACTTTCAATAATAGTAATCTTTTGCACTCAGTAGCCTGCTGACGGTCTGGAGTCACCTGGTGCACATGATTATCTCTACCGGGCGAGGCTGCTCCTAAGGAGCACCCATTTACGCCATTACTCTGATTTTCGATGAGACCGTGAAACATAATTTTCTAGGCATCTGAAAAGAAAGTAGTTTGTCACCATTGCTTTCCTTTTTAGCAGTGACCATACTGGTCAATGACCGTAGTCATTGTCTCCCCAAAAAGAGATCCTCTGTCTGCCGTCTTGAAGCTGGAGACCATAACCTACAACTATTTGTCGGCTGCTCTTCAACTTCATCCACCACCTGCACCTATGGCTTCACTTAACCCTGATCGGGAGGCTAAACGGGTACTCCACCTTGTCCCGTAGGCTAGCGGAGGGAAGGAGACACCTTACTTCTCCACTGATAGGGGATTCCCCTACCCCACCACCCAGTTTCAACCTTCTTCTATAAAATCACATCTCCAAGGCACATGGAATTTTTCGCCTGTTTACTAATTGTCCAGAATTCGCAGCTGTATGTTAAAACTGGATCTATGTAACATGCAACAACTCTTTTCTAACTTTCAATGGCAGTGACCTATTACACAAAACGTTCTTCATTTGATATAATGCAGTTTTTGCTTGCCATATTCTGTTCTTTATCTCAGTGATAACATCTTCCAGGTGATGTTATCCATATGCCTAGATATATGAACTTCTGCACTTGCCCCAAAATAACGTCCCGTACTTTAATTGCGCATATAGGCACAATCTGTTTTCTTTTCTTTTTAATACCACCATGGCTTCTGTCTTTCTATCATTCAAACTAAGGCCCATTTTCACTTCCTACAACCACTGTATCTTTCATTTCCTGTAGTTCCTTCTGACTTGTTGCTATCAAGACGGTCTCATCAGCATAACATGTCCACCAACCAGAATCCCTGCCCTTTACCTTCTTAATTTCACTATGCAGTGTATGTTGTGTGTTTGCGTTGACTCTGAGGTAGGCACGTGCTCGGAAAGTGTGTATTCTGTCCCCATATATGGAAAATCAATAAGATAGCGCATCGCCCTGGATGCTGTATGTCTGGTACATCCAAGTATAATTTCCATCCGTTTATGGCTGAGAGCCAGCATAGCCATCGCATACTTAAAAACAGAAAGGACAAGACCATCGTATAGAAAGCATAGGTGGCACTGCTCACAGTTTGTCGCCACCATCACCCTCACTGCAGCCAAACCCCGCTTGGCCTTTATTATCACTTGGTCTATGTGCTCAGTATAAGGAAGACTTCGATCAAATCGTATCCCCAGGTATTTCATTGCTTGCGTTCTTTCCACAGTCTCTGAGCACAGATTTACAGTTTGTGTTGGAGTGTTGACAATATAGTTATTCAAAGAGAACCATGTCACTGCTGCCTTCGTTAGGTTGACCATTGTACCATCTTCAACATACCGCATGCTTATGCGATTTAGTTCTGTTTGTAGTTCCACTGCAACCTAATCTCTATCCTTGCCCTTACGATACACTAACACATCGCCGGCATGCAACAATGTCCTCCCCGGTCCTGTGATCTGCTCATCGGTGATTCTAAAAGTTTAGGCATTGAACAGCACCGGAGATAATTGTGATCTCTATGGCTGACTACAATAATATTGTTGTTGGTTCAGAAGTCCAACTGCCACGTCTATAAATTGCTTTCCGTTGGAAGAAGGCTGCAGCGATCCAATTAAGGAGGAACTGACTTATCTTGAGTTCAAGAAGCTGAACCATTAAGAAATCCAAGGTACTCTGCTGTACGCATCCTCAAAATCAATCGCCGCAGCACATGTGTCAATGCCTGAGTGGAAACTTTCATAGACATCATGGGCAAAAACTGCTGCGTTGGTCCAGGACGGCAGCCTCCCAGGGTAGGTGTGAAAACGACGTTGCCTCTCTGGCTGACGTGATATTTTCCTTGCAATTAACGTCTCCAGCAGCTTCCCTATTGTATTTTGCCTGGTGATTACCCAATATCCCTGAATATTTGTGTGGTCTTTGCCAGGATTCATCAATGGAATCAAACAGCTGTGTAACCACTTCTCCTTGATGCTAGCACTCATCATACTGTTGTTGTACATATCTGCTAGTTCCTCTAACGTGTTGTCGGTACACATACAAGGGGCTTCTCATAAGTCTTTAGCCTGACCATGAAGGTGCAGGCGGAGAAAATTGAAATTTGGCACAGTGCTTATTCCTTCTCAATGTAGCCACCACCTGAATTTACGCATTTCTGCCATTTCTGCATGACCTTGAAAAAACCTTCAGAATAAAACGAATTATTTTTCGAACTAAGCCAGCTATCACAAGCCAGTATGACATCTTCGTCACTGTCAAAACGATTTCCTTTCAGCTGTTTTTTCTTTTTAAGATTTGGAAAAAGAAAAAAAAAGTCTGATGGAGCCAAATCTGGAGAATATGGTGGGTATGGAAGAATTTAAATATTCAAATCGTTGGCAGTTTGCTGCACAAGCCGTGCTTTATGGGAGGGCGCGTTGTCTTGAAGCAAATGCAGAATTTGCGTACGCGCTATCCCTCGTTTTCCGGTCACAGCCTTTCTTAGTTTAATAAGGAGATCTGTATAGTACTGCCCACTAACCGTGTTGCCATGAAGCATGTAGTATTTCAATATGACACCTTTTACGTCCCAAAAAAATAGTAAGCATCACTTTTCTTGCAGATGTTTGTGCTCTTGGCTTGACATGTGTTGGCGAGCCCGGGGTTTTCCGCTGCATGCTGACATTTTTGGATTATGGGTCATAATGGTGAATCCAAGTCTCATCTACCGTCACCATGGTCGTAAACATGTTTTTCGACCACCACATGTTGAGCAACTGGCCACAGCAACCAACCCGTGTTTGTTTCTGTTCACATGTCAGCAGGCGCGGGACCCAGAGGGCACAAACTTTTCTCATGTTCAGTCTGTTGTGTAAAATTCTAAAAACTGTACTCTTGCTCAGTTTTGCTGAACCTGATATCTCTGTAATTGTCATTTTCCTATCCTGGTCTATGATTTTCTTCACTTTTGCAGCAATTGCATCATTGCACTCTGAATACGGTCGTCCTGATCTTGGCAGATCAGCAACTTGGGAACGGCCACACTTAAACTGCAAACACCATTTTGTTTTTTTACAGAAGCATACGAAGGGGATATACTTCCTCAAACACTGGCTCCATCCCCCTGTGTATTTCTGTAGGTGTTTTTCCCTGTAACATATGATGTGTTGTCCCGTGCACCATATCGAGAAAATCAGTTGAGGAGGGAAATTCATAATTCATATGTTCATTACAAATTGAATGAGCTTATACATGTGCCAAATTTCAATTTTCTGCGCCTATTCCTTCATGGTCAGGCTAAAGACTTATGAGAAGCCCCTTGTACTAACGTCATAATACCTTATACCAGCTAGCCATGGTGAGCTGTTTGGGTTTTTTCTTTTTCGTTTGTCGTAGCACAGCCTTGATCTGTTTCACTGGCACTATGTCCTCTTCTGAAATTTTCTGCGACTTACACTTACCTATCTGAGGTAACCGTATTGACAAAAGTTTGCCCTCTCACGTCTGCTTGGTTGCCTGCTCTATGCTGTGTTCTAAAAGGGCTTTGCCCTTATTCTCGTCAGTTCTTTACAAGATGAGATCAGCACCCCGGAAGTCAGGAATACTCTTATTAGTGACTACACCATTCATACTTTTATGTAGTCACCAGAACAATTTCAGTGACTTGTCTTTGCTTATTCTTTGACACAACTCTGTCCATTTTTCACTTTTTACCACTTTAACCAGTTAGTTACAACAGTTACATTTTGTATCCATGTCTGTTTCCAAGTGTGTGATAAGACTAGGATCGGTAACTCTGTTCCTTTGGCCCGTTTGCCATTCTATTAGAGTACCACGCTTATCCACCGAGGCCTTTTCCATCTCAAAATTCCACCAAGGGAATTGTTCCCAGCTTGATTTTTGCAATGATTATTTATGTGTCTGTTGCACCTTATTGTACCCACCACATCTTGCCCTTTACTGTCATACTTGAATGTCTTGACCTTTAACTTGTGTTATCTGGTTCTGCCTTTCTCCACCAATATGCAGCTAGGGTGATGGTCGCTGCCATGGTACCCTAGGACACCCAATCTACACACTGTAGTAAGTGAAGGAGAAACCAGCTCCAGGTCATTAACACTGTCCTCATCACCTGTCCGCCCACTGTCCTGGTGACATTGCTACTGTTGTTATAAACAAGGTCGATGGTTTCAAGTGCAGCCACGAGCATCTCCTCCTGTGTGTTGGAAGAAATGTTTCCCCACGACCTGCCTTTAGCGTTGAAATCGCCACAGAAAATGACATTCCTCTCGTGACATAATATGTCACTCAAGCACTGCCACCTCTGGAAATCCACACTCGCATCTGTTTCACATAAAGAGGTGCCTGTATTTCACATCTATACAGAGATGTCCATGTTTCACATGTATACAGAGTTGACCATATTTCACATCTATACAATGTTTCACGTGTATACTGAGATATCTAAGTTGTATGTGTATACAGAGAGTCCGTGATTCAAATGTAAACAGGAATGTCCATGTTTTACTTTTGAACAGAAATGTCTATGTCCAGCCCGTATAAAGAGATGTCTATGTTTCATGTGTATCCATATGTGACCAATGCTTGCAATGGCCTGTTCTCTGTGGCTTAACATTCACTTTAAACAACTGTAAAGTTGTCCTATACTCACTTCTTGGTGTTGTAAATCCTTTTCCCTGATTATTGTGTTCAGCCGTTTGATCTCATCTTCTAGCGTTTATTTTACTTTAGCCTTCAATTCTTTAACCTTTTTGTGAAGGTTATGGCTGACTTGCTCTTGATTTTTACTAGCAATTAACTGGGATTTTAAATTCTCATAATTGTTTTCATTTTGTCTTAAATTAAGGTGTGGGATTTTTTTCTGTCGGGGGCAAAAAGAAAATTCTAACCTGCACATTTCGCGGCGATTGCACTACCCAGTCGGCCTTAATTCCTCAGGCTCAAAGACCCCTCTGCCATACACCGCAAGGTACTATGTTGGCAATAAATGACAGTTTAAATGACAGTTTGTCTTAAATCGCCTCTGAGAGAGTTAATTGCCTGTTTTAAGTTACAATTTTTCTGCAGCAGGTGTAACATTTCTGCATACATGCCTCTTATTAGGTCTTGGAAGCGAAGTAATTCTTGTGTGGACGAATTGTAGTTAATGGTATGTAAAACTTAATGAAATGTCCGTGTCCGGATGGGATCTTTCTCATTATCTTCAGATCCATCCAAAGGCAAATGGACCACTGATATGTGGTACCTTTGGCGATAAATGTATAATTAGAATAGTACAAAAGACACACACACATTGCCAAAGTGTGGAGTACATCATGAACCTATTATTAGCTGATTCTGTGCCAAAGTGTGGACTATACCATAAACATATTATTAGCTGATTCTGTGCCGAAGTGTGAACTATATCATGAACACTCCCCCGATGTGTCTCCACCTTGCCGCAGTGGGGGAGCTTGAGTGTCCCACTGACCCCAAGCGCTGTGCTAATGGATATAAACTACATATTGGACAGCTCTTGGGATAGGGACCAGACTAAGAGAGACACAACCTGCTGCTCTGCAGGTAGACTGAGGATAGCAGTCAAAATTTAAGCTGAGGTGCACAAAGCCACAAACTTGGTCCAGACACTTACACAAAGGCCTCCATCTGAGAGATTTAGCTGAACGCCTCTAAGCTACTACCCTTGGATGAGAGAGCCAGGCCGATACTCACCTACCGAAAAATGGAGGTGCGATACCTAGCACACTACATGCCCAGTTCAGATACTTGTCCGAAGGCTCTCAGCTGGGGGATATGAGGGATCCCCGGATGAGAGGGCCTGGCCGTTTCTCGCTCACTGTTGTACGGAGGTAAGGTGCTGAGCCGGCAGCACATGTAGCCTACCTCGTGAGCGAGTACTAAAAGGTTGAAGAAGTGCCCCAGTCAAATGAAATGGTTACGAAAACTGTATCTAACATATAGAGAGTGTAGACAAAGGTGGAAAAACGTCGCAATAACACGAAATGGAACGCACGGCTAGCGAATCCATTGCGTGGTCCGAAGTCCAAAGCGAAAGCTTACCTAGTGGATGTCGCCGCAGACTGACTGTTCCTGGTGTGTGCTTGAGCGACCAGTGGCAAGCGGGATGCCCAACACATGGAAGTAAGGAACTAAAGCAGCCATGAGCAGGACGAGGCAACTCCTCGGGTGAGCCCAGTCTCAGAGCAATATGTGCCGGCTCTGCAATTATGAAAGCCTCCTTGGATAGCGAGGGAATGCCCATGGTCTGCTCCTGCCTTCCCTTGAGGGTCGACCGTGATGTCTCTTATCGTTCTATCTTGACCAGCTGAGATGTGGGCGACATCACAACAATAAGTCTAACGTGCCTCGAAACCCGAGGAAGGCTAACCTCATTTTAAAAAATGCCCACCGAAGCCGGAAGTGCCGTCCTACGGGTGGCAAAATTAAAATTGGCACTACGCATTTACGTCCGAGTGAAATGTCTCGTCCGAATGTCTCTCGTGCTAGGAACAGCTCTGACTACCTAGTTTCCGAATGCTGCTCTTGTTCGGAACAGCTCTGACTAGGTAGCTTTCAGAATGTCCGTCGTGCCTGGAACAGCTCCGACGGGCGCAACGACAAGCACATGTCCGTGTCGAAAACTCGCTGAGTGGATACCGTCTGCAGACCTGTCTGGTGTGTGCGGGAACGGCCCGGGGTTAACGAAATGCCCAATATATTGAAGTGAGGAATTAAAGCAGTCATGAGCAGGACGTGACGATTCCCTCGGTGAGCCCAGCACTAGAGCATTATGTGTCGGCTCTGCAATTATGGAAGCCACCCAGGATGGCGGAACATGCTATGGACTGTCCCTGCCTTCCTTTGAGGGATATGACCGTGAAGTCTCCGACTGTTCCAACTTGACCAACTGTGAGGTGGACAGTACCATAAAAGTGAGAGTCTCCCAGGAATGCAAACCTGGTCAAAAATGCATGCTAAAAGCCGGATGTGTTGACCTAAGGGTTTCGATCCAAGGGTGCCTAACGAGACACACCGCAATCACATCTGAAAAGACACTCCGGATGAACGCAAAGAAGAAGAAGATATCATGAACATATTATTAGCGGATTATGTGCCAAAGGATAATATATCGCCACACGTGACTTCCCATTTGGAGAGATGAAAATGAATATAATTGGAGGAACTGCGGTAAAGCTGTGAAAGTGTAAGCAATTTAAAATAACACAAAGTTATGATGAAAACTAGTCGCCGCAACCTCCTTCTATTGTTTCGTAATTCTGTTCTGTAAAGTTGCGTTACTTTGTGTTATTTTAAATTGTTTACGTTTGGACAGATGGACGATATATAGCCATACTAGGGGTTTCGTGTTATTTGTTTTGTTTCGTGGCATCTTCCGCAACCTTAATGCTCAGTGAATGAACAGTTTACATTATAATACGTGTTCATTCGATTGTGTATCATGTTTGGGCCAGACCTGCTTATTTTTTTTCCGGCTTGCTCGCTTTTAATTCAAGCGTAGTCCAAACACACTTCTTCTAGTAGTGATGGACTGAATTTTGCGCGTGGATTAGCTTTCCTTATTATCAGTGTCCCTCGCTGTCGTGTCCTCCGTTAAAGTGTCGTCCCTGGAGTGAGGAGATCCGACACCCACATTATAATATTATTTTTTTTCCTCTCAATATTCTGGAGAATCCACCAGCTTCCGTCCAACACACTCCATCAGCCTATGGACACCTTTTCCTATCACTCTCACACTGTCGTACTATGCCCCCTTCTCATACTTCCCCAACGCAACATACTCAACAACTCTTGCTTCTAGAAATTAATAAAGATTAATTTATTAAAATAAAAGTGTAATGTATATGAGACGTGTATGTGAAGAAAATGTGTGACGTGTTCTATAAAGTGTGTAGACTCTGTCTCTCAGACATCAACTCAGTCAGCTGATCACAGCAAAGATAGACCACAGCACGTTACGTCAGAACAAGTACGTCTCACCCGTTGCCGGAACCATCTTGCCGGATAATGCTTTGCCTCTGTAGACCTCTGGTAATCCAATTTCATGAACATCCGAAATAGACACCGGTGGTATTAAGAGTTAATCAGGGACCGGTTGCACTCTACACAATGTCCGTTCCTAATGTTCCTAAACAAACTGCACAAGTCTTTTGCAGTGTGTAAGCAGTTAGTTAGTTAGTTAGTTAGTCGACAGATCATCCTCGTTGCACATCGAACCACTCAGTTCATAAGGGCTACTTACTAATGTTAATTGTTACTGTACTGGATTGATCCTCACTCGTGTCTATCCAGCCTCACATATAATGTCATGTGTTCTATTACACGAGATTATATAACTCTAGGTAACTATTAGACCCAATGTCTTCAGCCCGCCACCACTGTCTGATGTTGTGTGGTGCATCAGTACGCATCACTCACTTTGGTGAATCAACCTGCTTTTAGCTTTCAGTTACGTTCTGTCTGCACTTTATTGATGGTTGAACGGGTGTTCTTCCGAATGGGTTTTTTTTTAAAACTTGTTGAGTTTCCTTGGATCTGGTAGGGAACCTAGGATAGAAACAACACATCTGGTGATAGTACTAGTCACTGATCCTTTTGGCTGAGTGTATGCCTATCACCTTGCCTAATGATCTTTAGCTAACTAGACTTAGTCATAGAGCAGATTAGCTACCCACCTAGAGTCGAATCAGGCTATGACAAAGAAAAAATATCAGCAAACAGAATGCGGAACCCCGCCCACCAGGGACACCTACGGGAAGATCCCAATTATCCTTCATTACTCAACTAGTAAAGCTTATCAACACTTCACTAATCTATTCTAGCTAACAGAGCCAAGTATCACTTCACTACTCTAGCTAGTTTCCACTAACAGTGCTAATCATCACACTATAGTTTAACAAGGCTACTGCCTAAAGTAATTATAACGAATATATTATAATAAGTTATACCTTAAATGGCACTACTGCAGTCCTATAAATCATATCTACATCTGCCATATAGGCACGTGTAAAATTAAGTCACTAATTAACACACGGTAGATATTATTTCCACTGGCACTGCAGTGCCCTGCACTCTGTCTAGAGCATTATTCAAGTCCACCCTAGTTGATCTCAACTCGAGTTTATATGGCAAACTACCAAAGTTGTCCACGTGACGTTATCCTTTACTCCCCCACACAGGTGGCACAGTGGCAAATCATCCCCTGTCAAGAACTATTTTCCTGGCTTAAATCCTGTCAAAGTTGTCAGTAATTGCCTAGATTCTCAAAACAAGCCAGCTAGTTTCTGTAAACTCCCAACAAAGAGTTTCGATACCAAGCTGCCAATCATCTTGATGTTCCGGAAACCAAGAATTGACAGATGCACTGTTTTCCGTACTAGGTACTTCCGTTTTACATCTGCCCCTGTGATCTCACGGCTTCCATCTGCATTCAAATGTTGACAAACTTGTCACTCTTCTGTTCCGTGGTGACAATATATGTGATTCCAACTGTTAATGAACTGCCAACTCGGTGTATCCACTCATTCTCACTCACCACCAAATGTGTATATGGGCTGACACGATGTAACCTTGTACAACTGTGTTTACTCTGTTAGTACAAATAGATGTCGCTGGTCGATCGTCCGCTTAATCCGAAAATCCTCTGTAATAATCAACCGGATAAACACACGGTTTCATTTTGTGACACTCGCCATCAGGCGAAACCACTCCGACTTCAGAGGTATTTGTAATTTACGTCCCCAAGTCAAGGATGAGAAGTCAACATTTTAGTCCAACTGTCTGGTTCTTTCACTGAACACCTTACCTCGGCATCAGCACACCGGATGTTTAAAAACACGCGTTCTTATCCATTCGGCCATGCTGACCTACACCTACTTAGCGTTTGCCACTGAATCAGTTAAATACAAACACTTGCTGCCATTATAATTAAAATTTCGGCATTCAATCTTACGTTGAAAGTAGGGTTAATTTTTCTGACCACTAGTCTAATGAAATAGTTCTTTATGTGTGTGTGTGTGCGCTTTGAACTCAAGCGTAGTGCATACACGTGCTACTCCTTCTGGTAAACTAGACTGATTTTTGCGTGTGGAATAGCTTTCCATATTGCCAGTGTCCCTCGCCATCATGCGACCCCACTCCGACTTCTGAGGTACACATTACTTGTAATTAACGTCCCAAAGTCAAGGTCGAGAAGTCAACATTTTAGTCCAACTGACCGGTGTAAGGGTTGAACTCTTGCCTCACCATCAGCACAACGGATATTTAAGTGCGTGCGTTCTTATCCTTTCGGCCATGCTGACCTCCAAATGAACACATAAAAGGAAACCCAAAATGTCATTATCAGTTTCGGAACTTAGTTTAGTTTAGTCGATGGATCAACATCAGGACACACGGGTGTAACCCATAAGTGCTCCGTTCTCCTCCTAACTCAAACCTGAGTCTGGAGAAACTCAGCTCAGTGTACGAGCTCCGTAGCACCAGCGAGGATCCTGAAATACTTTGGGTCAATTTTTAACTCGAAATTTTGCCCGGGCAGCTACTCTTTTTCAATTTCCACCTGCAAAGAGATTTTGTTTACGTGCGCAACAATACACACGAGCGTCCGATCTCACTACCCAGAGACCAGGGGAAATTTTATTACTAGAAGTCCACGTGAAAAAAAATCCCGGTCCTCACAGGGGCTTGAACCCGGGACCTCCAACACTCGAGGCGGACACCATACCTCCAAAAAGAGAAACCTGGACCAATGCAGCAGTTTTTGCCCATGATGTCTATGAAGGTTTCCACTCAGGCACTGAAACCGTTGCTGCAGCGATTGATCTTGAGGACGCGTACAACAGAGTACCATTGGATTTTTTAATGCTTCAGCTTCTTGAACTAAAAGTAAGTCCATTCCTCCTTAGTTGGATCGCTGCAGCCCTCTTCCAACGGAAAGAAGTTTTTAGATGTGGCAGTTGGACATCGGAACCAACAACAATATATCCTGGCCTACCACAGGGATCACCATTATCTCCGGTACTGTTCAACGCTTGCACAGTGAGAATCACCAGTGAGTAGATCACTGGACCTGGCAGGACATTGTCATATGCCGATGATGGTTAAGTGTATCGTCAGGGTAAGGATAGAGAGCAGGTTGCTGTGGAACTACAAACTGAACTCAATCGCATAAGTACTTGGTGTGATGAAGCTGGGGCAATGGTCAACCCAACAAAGGCAACAGTGACTTGGTTCTCGTTGAATAATCATATTGTCAACACTCCAACACCAACTGTAAAGCTGTGTTCAGAGACGGTGGAAAGAACGCAGGCAATGAACTACCTGGGGATACGGTTTGATCGAAGCCTTGCTTATAATGTGCACATAGACCAGGTGATAACAAAGGCCAAGCGGGGTTTGGCTGCGATGCGGGATGATGGCGGCAGCAAACTGTGAGCAGCGCCATCTATGTCTTCTGTACGAGGGGCTGGTCATGTCTGTTTTGGAGTATGCAATGGCAATCCTGACTCTCAGCCGTAAGCAGATAGAAAGGATGAAAGGATACAGAATGAAGCTATGCGCATTATTCTTGGATGTACAAGAGATACAGCATGCAGGGCGATGCGCTACCTTCTTGATTTTCCAACCATTGAAGACAGAATACAAGTTTGCAGAGCACGCGCCTACCTCAGAGTTAACGCAAACACACAACATCCACTGCATAGTGAAATTATGAAGGTGAAGGGCAGCAGGTTAAAAAGAGGACGGTCGTGGATGGGTCAAGCCGAAGACATTCTTCAACAGGTGTGTTCACTTGAGGACTTAGAACCTGGCGAGGAGTGGGTATAAGTGCCAACAGATTTCTGCACATCCTTTTCAGTTTGCATCCAACTAGATAGAAAATTCAGACAAGAAAATCCGGATGCTGTGGAGGATGAAGTACAAGCGTTGATTTTCGAGAATTCGCTAGACGGTGATGCGGTCATCTACACAGATGGGTCGGTCGTCCGACATGTGAGAAGCTCATGGGCCTTTACAGCTCGGGCCGGAGGGAGAATTGTGAAGGAGGACTCTGGTGCTTTCACTGAAACCACAAGTAGCCTGACTATGGAAGTCATGGCAGTAAGTAAAGCAATAACATGGCTCGAGACACAGACATTCACTAGGGCATGTTTCCTTAGCGACTCAATGAACATGATCAAGAGGATAGAGGAGGGGTCGATCCGAAGAGAATGGTTGCTGCCTCTGGAGCGATCTCGGCTGGCAAAGATTAGTTTCATCTTCGTGCCAGGGCATGCGGTAGTACAAGGAAATGAGCGGGCTGACAAGCTCGCAGGTGAGGCTACTGTGGAGGGCGGACGCGCTATGGACCAGGCTGACATTCTGAATGCTCTACGAGAAGTAAGACTTTTGCGAGAACCAAGTGATGACTGTGAATCTACAACCATGGCCAGACTGCGAGAGCAGCAAATTAAAAGAGGGGTGGCCAAACAAGAACACTACGCAGGAAGCCAAAGAAGATTGATAAACCAACACAGAACTGGCGTCGTTAGCCGCTACACGCTGCGGGATTTGCTGAGGAGGGGATCACTTATGGACTGAATGGTTCGATGTGCAATGAGGATGATCTGTCGATTAACTAATTAACTAACCATACTTCCAGACCACGCAGCCCCCCCCCCCCTCCCCGCAGCTCTAAATTTCGAAACTATTATTAAACACTCACTCGTTATATGTGCAATTTAAGCGTATCCCTGCTCGTTGGGCCATGTCATTATCTTTGTCAGTGTCCCAATATGGACATGAAAATAGACATGGAATATGAAAACAATTGATACATGTTTAATATAACCAGCGATGTGGCTTAGGGGTCAGCTGGACGTGAAGTTTCATAATTCCCCGTTATACATACACGAGGCTTCGAAATCAGCTGCGGGAGATTTGGAAAGAAACCGCTTTGCCTTGAATCCGATGATATAAGGCGTCAACCGTTGAGAAATCAATGGTAAACTATTGATCTAAAATTGCCTAGTATATCAGAAACAGCCCATAAATTCTGGGGAGATTGCCACGTCATTTCATGGACAATTATGAGACTTCTCGTATTTACCATGGGCTTATATACAGTAGTTTTCTCATTAAAACCCCCTTTATATTGATGTATAATACAACATGTCTGCTACACATTTAACAACATTTAAGTCAAAACTATGTCACACACCTAGTTCACACTTTCAGCCATCCATTTTTGTTAGGTCCAAACCTACGTTTTGCTTGGCACTGAAGCGGTTAAATATTTTTTATGTGTCATAGCATGCAAATCTAACCATTAGAGATCTGTTTGCAGACGACCAAGCACTAATAGCAAAATCAGAAGCTGAAATACAAGACCACATGAATAGACTAAACGAAATGTTTAGGGAACATAACATGAAAATTAGCACTAGCAAAACAGAGGTAATGACTATAAATAAAGAAGAACAAACAACAACAATTCACCTAAACGAACATCACTTGAAATAAGTAAAGAGTTTCAAGTACCTAGGAAGTATAATATCATCAAATGGCAGATCAGAAGACGAGATCAAAAATAGATGCAATAAGGCAAACCAACTCATTGCACAAATGGCACCAATACTAAAGAACAAACATGTATCAATAACTACTAAGAAAGCACTCTACAACACAATCTTCCTACCAACTCTATGGTACCAATGCCAAACCTGGACAATGACAGAAAAAGAGAAAAGAAAAATCACAACAACAGAAATGAGATTCCTGAGAAGAATACTCAACGTATCAAGAAGAGATAAGATCAGAAATGAAGAAATCAGGACTAGGGAGTCTCTGTGGCGAAGTGGTCAAGCCGTTTGACTCGTGCTCCGAAGGTTGTGGGTTCGATTCCGGGCCGCGTCCTTCGGTTTACGAGTTAAATGTTTCGGAGACTCCTGTGGGTCGTCGCTAAAAACTACGGAGTTCGTGCTTTGTGCGACGCTTTCCGTGCTGCGGAAAGAGACCGAGCCATATGGGATAAAACCCGGTGCAATGAAGTCGACCCTGTCGACTTTTAAGCGACTTTTAGAAATCAGGACTAAAGTGACGGGTTAAGGCAGCACTAGATTTTATTAGAAAGCAGCATCTCAAATGGTTTGGCCATGCAAGTAGGTTACCAGTCAACAGCATACCGCAACAAGCAATGATGTACAGACCAGATGGAAACACAGGAAGAGGCCGACCACGTAAACGTTGGACGGAGGGAATAGGAGAATCCATGGGAATATCGATATATGAAGCCCATAATCGGGCAATCTCACGATGTTTATACTTCACCTCGCAATGTACAAGAGGAACATGATGAGATGAGATGAGATGAGATGAGATGAGATGAGATGAGATAGCATGCAGACGAGCTTTTCTTCAGGCCAGTTGTTGAGTTGAGTCAAAAACCGACATCGTAGAACCCTTGGACATTCCAATACGTGTTCCTTCCTCATCTTCAACAGCCAGCGAATAGTCCCGATAATAATGGAACTAGTTGTAGTCTGATTACACTAGTCAACAACAAAAATGTACCGGATGTGAAAATATTTGATCTTAACTAATTTTGGTTTGCTGAAAAAGGCTCTAGTTTTCAAGATATATGCTACTCAATCAATCATGTGCCATGCCGGAAAGCGTGGGCGGTCATGACTCGCCATTTCACTCGATCACCAGCGTCGTGGATCAGCTCAGTGTTCCTGTCTCGTCCATGCCATGTGGCCAAGCCATCAAGGTATTTTCCTCTCGGTCTTCCTCTTGGTCTGTTCCCCTCGAACTTGCCAGAGCTCCAATCCATTTCTTCTCATAACATGTCCAAAAGATTTTGACTGTCTACGTCTAATTTCTCTAATCAATTTACGATTTTCATTTGTCTCCAGTAGTACTTGGTCATTGGTTTTTCTGTCTGTCCATGGTATTCTTTGCATTTTCCTCAGAAACCACATTTCTGCAGCCATCAATGTTTTTCAGCTTTACTGCACATTGTCCAAGTTTCACATCCATACAAAAGAACAGGCTCTATGTATCCCCTCAACACTCTTTTTCTCGTTTGAATTGACATCAATAACATTAGATATATAATCAGATTGCTACTGGAACTATTAGTGTTGGAACTCTTCGCTGGTTGCTGAGGATGGGGACGGAGCGCTTATGGGAATGTCCCGAATGCTGTGATGTCGGTTCCTAGATCAATCAATCAATCAATCAATCAACTGACATCTTTTTATTGGTCAGAATGTCTTTCATCTTGCTAAAGGGTATTTTCGCCATGGCGATTCTTGGTCTAATCTCTTCAAGGCATCTCCCATCAGATGTTATTACTGTTCCGAGATAATTGTACCGATTCACTTGTTGAAGAATATTACCATTTACTTGTATATTACATTGTGGTACTTCGTTCTTCCTAGTGACGACCATAACCTGTGTCTTCTTACAATTTAATTCCAACCCCAGCTGCTCACTGTGTACAACAACAGCGTCTACTAATTGTTGTAGATCTTGAGCATTGTCTGCAATCAATACTATATCATCTGCATATCTAATGTTATTGATGTTTCGTCCACCGATACTGATTCCATTTATATCTTGTACATTCCTGAAAATATTTTCAATTTATAGGGAAAAAAGATCTGGAGATATTACACATCCATGCCTAACACCTCTCTTAATAGGTTGATATTGTCCCACTTCATTATCAATCCTTATGGCAGCTTGTTGTTTCCAATATATGTCTTTTATACGTCTAATGTCTTTCCCATCAATTTGTAGATCTGCAAGCATATCTACCATGTTGACATGTCTAACTCTATCAAAAGCCTTTGTGTATTCAATAAAGCAAAGGTGTATATCCTTGTTTACTTCTATAGCACGTTCAATAACTGTTCGCAGCATATAACACAGCATTTACTGTACCCTTTCCTTCTACAAACCCACATTGTTCTTCCCCTATTTCAGGTTGTATTTTCTGCCTCACTATTTGCATGATAATTCGTAGCAAAGTCTTTGTGATGTGGCTCATTATACTATGTTGATCACATTCCAAGATTCCTGATTTCTTTGGGATTGCAATAAATACAGATTTACATAATTCAGAAGGTATCTCCAGTATCATATAATGTGTTCAGCAGTCTGGTGACTTGATCTAGTCCAAATTCTTCTAACGCTTTAATCTTTTCTGTTGTGATGTTATCTGCACCGGGGGCCTTGCCAGCTTTCATATGCTTAAGAACTTTTCGAACCTCCATCTTCAAAATTGGCGGCCCGTCATTATTAAATCTAATATCATACTGTTCCTCTCTGTTATCATTATACAGGTTTTTCACATAATCTGTCCATACATGTAGAATCTGATCTTTTTCTATTATGATTTTGCCATCTTTAGTTTTTAGACAGCCTGTTGATGTACTTGTTCTTTTATTAGTAGGTTCCTGAATTCTTTTGTGCACTAATTTGGTATTTTGACTGTTGTGTTGTTTTTCAATGTCTAAGCACTTTTCCTCATGCCATGATTCTTTTGCCTCCTTACATAATATTCTGACTTGTCTGTGAATTTCTTCACATTTGGCAGCATTATTTTTGTTGAGTCTTCTTGTTTCCATTAGGTGTAAAATTTCTTCTGTCATCCATTTCTTACGACCAAGCTTCTTTAATTTTGGAATAGTTTCTGCAGCCAAACTGACTGAATTCTTCAACATTTCCCATTGATCATCCACATCCTGAAATAATATCTCTAGATCAGACAATATATCAAATCTATTATATGATTTAATTGCGGTAGATTAATATATATATATATATATATATATATATATATATATATATATATATATATATATATATATATATATATATATATATATATATATATACATACATTGGCACCTTGCCGTCTTGACAGACGATAGTTTGTGCTTTAAAAAGGCATAATAACTTTTAACTATGGCGGTAGCGAGTGTGACTGATAAGGCCAATTTGCGCTGTAAATGTCCGTTCACAGTGGGTGCATGTGAACACGTGGTCATTTCCACCATCATGCACCATCTTACGTCTCAAACGCTTGGTGTGTGACTTTTCTGCAATAATTTTCTCCTTTGACTTTATTCCATTTCTGATATTTGCCCTCCATGCAACACGTTCAGCGGCGACTTGCTCCCAATGTGCATTATCAATGCCTGTATCAATCATGTCCCGTTTACACACATCTTTGTATCGTAGTAGAGGCCGACCCTGAGATCTCTTACCCATCTGTAATTCACCAAAAAAGATATCCTTTGGTATTCTACCATCATCCATCCTCCTAAGATGTCCTATCCATCTAAGTCTACGAAGACTGAGCATGGAATAAACTGTCACACAACCTGATCTTTCCAATACTTCAGTATTTGTGATTTTGTCTTGCCACTTAATACCAAGAATTCTTCGCAGACACCGCATATGAAAGCTGTTTAAGTTGTTCTCTTGGTGTGAGTAAGTTGTCCAGGTTTCACTGCCATAAAGAAGAGTACTAAGGACACAGGCTTGATAGACAAGGACTTTTGTTTTGGCAGTAAGCTTCCTGTTCTCCCAGACTCTTTTTCTTAACCTGTTCATTGTTGTTGCTGCCTTACCAATCCGGATGTTGATTTCCTGATCTAGGGATAATTTGCTATTTACCACTGATCCTAGATATGTAAAATGGTCTACTATCTCTAGTTCGGCGTCGTCAATAAAGATTGATGGTACCCCATGTGACACCTTGTGACATAATCTGTGTCTTCTTTTTGCTAATTGTTAAACCAAATTCAGAACAAGCATTGGAGAATGCAGATAGTAGACATTGCAATTCTTCCTCAGAGTGGGTCGTAACTGCAGCATCATCTGCAAAAAGCAACTCTCTGATCAGTACCCTCCTAATTTTGATCTTAGCCTTCAATCTCTGAGCATTGTAGAGGCCGCCATCTGAGCGTGAGTGAATGTATATACCACCATCCTGATCATGAAATGCATATTTCAGTAGAAGTGAAAAGTATATTCCAAAGAGGGTGGGAGCTAGTACACAACCTTGCTTAACTCCACTCTTGATTTCAAATTCTTCAGAAGTTGCACCATCAAACTTGATTATACCCTTCATGCCTGTGTGGAACGATTCCACAATGGACAGAAGAGTTGGTGGGCAGCCAATCTTCTTCAGTGCCTTGAACAGACCCTCACGACTGACCAAATCAAATGCCTTTGTGAGGTCGATGAAGGCAATAAACAGTGGTTGATTCTGTTCACGGCATTTTTCTTGCATTTGTCGCAATGAGAATATCATATCAGTGGTAGACCGGTTCTGTCGAAAGCCACACTGTGATTCGGGGTAGACTTGATCTCCTAGGACTTGAAGTCTGCGCAGAACAATTCTGGCAAATACTTTTCCAACAATACACAGAAGTGAGATACCCCTATAGTTGTTGCAGTCGCTCCGATCGCCCTTGTTCTTGTACAGTGTTATGATGCTTGAATCTTTGAAATCCTGTGGGACTTGTCCTTCACGCCAGCATAGCTCTATTAGCTGGTGGATCTGTATAGTGAGTGTGTCTTGCCCACTCCTGATAACCTCTATTGGAATCCCATCCTTACCTGGAGCCTTGCCAGATGCAAGTTCATTTATAGCACACTTAACTTCTGTTATGGTGGGAAGTGTGTCCAGGTGGTCAAGGGTTGGCAGAGCCTCTATGGCGTTGAGGGCATCATCCGCTAGTTTGGTCTCACTTGAGTAAAGCTCCAAATAGTGCTCTACCCATCTGTCCATCTGCTGTTTCTTATCAGTGATGATTTCTCCAGTCAAGGTTTTCAATGGTGCCCTTCTTTTGATCACTGGACCACAGGCTTTCTTTATTCCTTCATACATGCTTCTTATGTCTCCCTTATCACTTGCGATTTGAATGGACTCACATAACTTGATCCAATAATCATTTGCACACTGCCTGGCAGCCTTTTGCACATCCTTCCTAGCTTGCCTAAGCTCACTCAGAGTGTTACGCGTTGGTCTTTCCTTGTTTCTTAAGAGAGCTTTCTTCTTCTTATCAATCAAGGGCTGCAGAGTCTCGCTGTTGGCCGCAAACCAGTCCTGCCTCTTATGATCCACAGTGCCGTAAACCCCTACGGCAGTTTTATAAAGAGTTTCCTTAATTTGACCCCACTTTTCATTTACTGTACAATTTTCTGGTGTATCAGTGAAAGCGTCTTCAAGTTGCTGTTGAAACTGAAAGCACTTTTCAGGATCATGAGTGTTAATAATATTAATCCTGAGGCTAGATTTGTGTTTAGCTGTGTAGATTCTCTTTGGTCTCAGTCTAACCCTTGCAACAACCAAAGAATGATCCGTATCACAGTCAGCACTGTGGTAACTACGAGTCAATGATATATGGTTCAGATGTTGTCTCCGTGTGATGATGAAGTCCAGCTGGTGCCAATGGCCGGATCTTGGATGTTTCCATGTGACCTTATGCATCTCTTTTGTTTTAAAAAAGGAGTTTGTAATACATAGGTCATTACTGGTGCAATGCTCCAGCAGCCTTTGCCCATTTTCATTCATGCGACCGATGTTGTATTTTCCAAGGCACACTGGCCATGAATTCGAGTCCTTGCCCACACGAGCATTGAAATCACCGAGCATATAAATGTAGTCAGATTTTGGAACTGCCTTGATCACGGAGTCTAAATCCTCATAGAACGAATCCTTCACATCATCAGAGGAATCAAGTGTCGGTGCATATGCAGTAATAATGGTGGCAAACCCACAAGAGGTTGCCAAGCGCAGGGATAATAGTCTTTCATTTCCTCCTGCTGGAATTTCAATCATTCCCAGTAGCGAATTCTTCACTGCAAAGCCCACACCGTGTTGCCTTTTTTCTGCCTGCCCTCTACCCTTCCAGAAAAAGGTGTAGTTGTTTTCCCTGAGTGACCCTTCCTCAGCGAGGCGAGTCTCCTGCAGGCCAGCAATATCAATGTTTAGACGATTGAGTTCGGCATCAATCACAGCCGTTTTTCTCACATCGTCAATATTGGTCAAGTCAGTGGAAAATCCTGGACACATGGTTCTCACGTTCCAGGTTGCAAGCCGTAGCTTGAGGTTTCTATTTTTATTTTTGTTTGTACCTGGTGCATTGGTTTTACAGCCTGCGATTCAGATTTTGTCCTAGCCCCAAGCACCCATTGAAGCAGGCAGGCTGTGGCGGATCAGCACCCAATTGACTGGGGGCTGCCCAGCTTGAGGCGGGCGGTAGCTGATCAGTGACACCTATAGGTGTCTCCCACCGTCAGAGGCAACGCGTGGCGCCCCATGTCTACGCCAACTGACAAGGACTTATAACCCGTAACAGTTGCCTCTCGCTTTGATTCCGAGATCAGTTAAGACCAGGGATGGAGTTATTGCCTCTCCATAGCACAAAGCCTGGGCTAAAATATAGAGATCATGTGTTGCCCATGCAGCATGATCCCTCTCTCGGCCTGCCTAGTTTACTCCAGAGGAAAGGTAACACCCCTACATCTGGAACAAGACAAGCTGCAGAAGCTGCCGGATCAGCAAAGCAATGCTCTAACTGTCCGCCTGTCGGAGCTTCGATCCTAGACCAGTCGCCAACCAAGGCTTAAGGCCTGGTCTGCCCTGCCATGACATTTTGTCTTTAGCTTGCATTTCCTCGCACCAGGGTAAGGCTTGTACCCTCCCAATTGCGCTCTTCCGCCCGAAGCCGTTGGCACAATGTGGGGTGTCGGGTTTGGTAAGCGCCGCCCAACGTTCAGCGCTAACAGAAACCAGGTAGTGCCGTCTACTGTTATACGGTAGCTCAGTCATATCTGACTAAGAACTGACACCAATAGGTATATATAGGTATATAGATATATATATATAACGCAACTGTTGCGGTGGCTTAAAAGTGGTCTTTCTTTTGTTTGGAATACATGGTGGATACTCCAAATTCTGTTGTTATCTCGGTAAGTGGGATTTCGTGCACAAATTTCCCATTACATCAGAAGACATTGGCCAATAAGGCAGTCATTGCAGTCTGGCAGTAGAACGTTGAGAATCCAACACTTGTCGACACCAGCAAGATTTTGTTGCCACCCTTGCACATTAAATTGGGTCTCATGAAAACGGTGTCAAGGCGATAGAGAAAACAAATGAATCTCTCAAATACCTCATCAGGAAATTTCCAAGACTGAGTGAAGTTAAAATAAGACGGATTATTTGTTGGTCCACAAATTCGAAAACGTCTTCATGATGGCGAGTTTCTTTGCGTGATGCATGGGAAGAAAAGCAGCATGCCTAGCATTTAAGTCTGTGGTGGATAACTTTCTTAGAAACAACAGATTCTATAATTACATTGAAACTGTAGAAAATCTTCTTCTGGAGTACAAGAGTCTTGGCTGCAACATGTCTTTGAAAGTTCATCTTCTGGATTCTCATTTGGATTTCTTTACGTCAAACTGTGGAGCTGTCAGTGATGAGCATAGTGAACGATTTCACCAGGTCATTACTGCTATGAAGACAAGACAATTGGAGCCCTTCAATGCTTTCTGATTACTGTTGGACTGTGACTAGATATACCTCATCGATTGACTACAAGAAGTAAACAATCAGAGCTCAAACAGCCACAGAATAGTGACAGAATGGGTCCTATGTGCCTTTTAAAACATTATATTCTTCTTCTTCTTCTTCTTCAGCGTTCCGAGCCACTGAGATTCTTTGCTGCAGATACAATCCGTCTCCATTCATCTCTCTGGTTGACCCTCTCTTGCCAGTCGTTGATTCCAAGTGCTTGTAGGTTTGTATATATATTATCTCTCCACCGTCTTCTTGGTCTACCTCGGGGTCTATGGTCATTTATTTCCTGAGTGTAAGCGAGTTTTGTTTCCCTATTATCTTCCATTCTTTTTATATGCCCCAGCCATTGTAGTCTATTAGCCTTCATGATATCAGTGATTAGCGGGGACTTAAACAGATCATAAATGTCTTTGTTACTTCTTCTTTTCCACTCTCCACTTTGTGTATCCCTAATGGGTCCAAAGATGCGTCTTAAAACTTTGTTCACAAAGGTTTCTAGCAAGGCTTCGAGTAGATGTCTAATGGGGCTTTGGGGCCAAAAGGGTCGGGGCACCACAGGAGCGTCAAAACAACAGCCCCCTAGGGATCCAACCCCCCCCCCGGGGCCCCACCCCCCTAGGCCACCGGGGTGCGCACCAAGCGGTGAACCGTCCCGGAGCGCTACTTAGAGATATAGTATGTATGAGGTACACACCATGGACACACATCAGTGGCTAAAAGCGAATCCAACACGACAGCGTATGTACTGTTGGAGGAATACCGATGGAGAGTGGACCCACTACCACCCCCCAGGGGTTTGGTGCAACTACCAAAGATTTGAAGAGTCGCGCAGGGGACGTCGTCGTATTATAATGCACCACCGCAAGTGAATTAGAGCTACAACCTCCCAGGGTATATCAAGATGAATGGTTGTGAGTGGCCCAAACTCGGCACAGAGCTGCGCTGCGGTCGGTCTTGTGTTGGTCTTTTCTGTTCAAGGCACAATGCACAAGCGAAGCGGGGTGTGACCATAGAAGAGTGTATATTCTGTGAGAGGGGGGTTAAGCGTCCTTATGAGATGTGTGAGCGTTGTACGCTAGACGTCTTCCATAGGATGATTAGGAAGTTTGAGAGGAAGACCGACATCAAGCTGCTTCCATATAGAGGTATGAAACTGGATTGTGTTTCAGAGACATGCCTACTTGCCAATGGTTCAAGAGTCCCACAACATTTTGTGGAAAGCCCTCAAGACGACGCTTTTGCGACTATCATCTCCGGATCATCCGACGCCAAGGTAGAAGAATAAGTGGGGGAACTATAATCATTCATACTCCTTGGGGTTGGAGGTCCTTAGGAGTTCCACCAGACTGTTTGGAAACAATCGCTGAGGAGGATGTGCAGAACGGGTGAATGTCTAGCCTGTCAATTTGAAGCTGACTGGGATAGTGAACCGTGGAGCAGCGATGTATCGGTGGCTGCACGATGTATGGTTCTGCAACATACCTTTTCGCTCTGGATAAATCCAAACTTGCGCGCCAGTCAACACACTTCCGCTTAAAACGATCACGCCGGATGTAGCGTGACTGAACGGAGCAAGCGTGATCGTTTTGTTTCTGCGTGACAAGTTTTATGAGCCGCGCGAGCGGGACAATTTTTTCTCGCTAAGAAAATTGCGCGGCCCAGAGCGGAGTTCAGAATTAGAGACTAGCGACTCAAACTTAAAATGAAGAATTGTAAGTGGCTTGTGCAAGAAGGGGCCTCGATCCGGTGCGATCGCAGGTGCCGCGGCGAGTTCTGCTACAAACACCTCCAACTACTTAAAAAGGGTAGGAATGTGTTTGGGTGCACTATCTGTAATACAGTAGTACAGCAACCGTTCGATATGTGCCACACTTGTGATAGTGAACTAGCTGAGCGCTATGTGACTCTGACAAGAGATTTGCCAGTAGACGATCCCTTGGAGAAATTCATTGAGGTGAAAGAGGCTATGAAAAAAGAGCGCGCTATCTAGCGGGCTATCTAGCAGGCGGGCTTCTGGCTGGTGGGGTGAAGTCAGTAAGCTCTTTTTTCTGGTGCAAGTCGGCAGAAACTTTGCGTCGAATTTCAGCCTGCTGTTGTCGAAATTTCACTGATTCATTCAGAATTAATTTAAATTCCGCATCAGAAATTTCCTGGTCCTGCAAGGCCGCCGAGACAAGATCGGAGATTGTTGAAAGTTTCGATTCAACCAAAATCCTGATTTCGTCATGCTTCTTGGCTTTAAGCGCACATCTGCGGGTCACCAACTTGCCGGCCGCCCCCAATAGCCCACATACGAGAGCGCCTATCTCTAGGCCGAAGACGACTGGGACTGCAATGGCTGTTGACAGAAGTCCCACACTCACCGTAAGTAGTGCTGTATCAATCCCATCCAAGACATTCACAATCCGATGGTACTTCTTATACAACAGAGACCGTTTTTCATGCTCAGCCTCCAAACTCTTCTGTAGTCTAGTGATCTCTTGAAGGCGAAAGGTCTGGTCGGGCGCCATTGTATAGTAGTGCACCTATATATTCAATTCGTGGTTATACGTTTTGAATCCTCCTCAGTGACAGGGTTGATGGTATACAAAAGTTTTATAAGATGAACCCACGGTGAAACCTTAACTTCTCTCAGATTGATGGTATCAACACCCCTAGCATCCTTAAGTATGTTTACTGCAATTCGATCATCAGTAACTTCCACTTTTCCACCGAAAGTAATAATAACCCAACCCACCGCCTCGCGAGCTAGAGATTTTACTTGAAGGCCTGGCATAACATCCCCCCAATTTGTAAAAGGCCCATCCTTAAGAAGGAGCTTGATATATAGTTTGCTCCCTGGGATAGGACGATCGATATATTCAGGCCGGGGCCGGCTGTTCACCTCCAAACTAAGGGTGTAAACCTTATCATCACCTTTAAGGTAGAACTGACCTGCCTCATAGCCTACATATACCCCATCAGCGAAGTTAAGTATGCATGGCAGTACTCCCATATTTGAAAGGTAAATGGGTTTATTATTTGACCACCCAAGATAGGGACTTTTTACCTCAAACCACAACACCCAATCACCACCGAATCGGTCTTGTATATATGTTTTTGTAGCATTCCAGAAGGTCTTACCCAAAGACTGGGTTTCTAACAGCGCAGCCCTATACTTCCCATCAACATATTTTTTAGTGGCCGCATCTTGCTCCCCAACCGGTTCAGCTACATTGGTGATTCTATGGGTGCCCATATTGAGTTCCTCTGTCATCGTTCCACGTTTAGAGAGCCGCTCCGTAAAACCACGCGTAGCAGCATCACTAGGTCCCGAAGGCTCCCCCACATTAGTGAGGCGAAACCCACCCATGGATAGTGTACCTTGCATAGTGTCCCCATACTTGCTCACGAGCCCAGCTCGGCTGAGCTGGACAACTGTACCTCCGTTGCACTTTCCAACAGACATGGTCTATACCATACGCAGTATTATGTCTTCAAATTGCTGCCCGCCCGCCAGTCCACGAAGCACATGAAGACATAAATGACCACAGATCACATCGTCTGCCCTCTGCAACTGAAAAGTTTGGGTGCGCACGGGGCACCCTAGATAATCCAGGATCTCCTGGGGCGGGTCAAGCCCGAAACTATCGAAGTAAACCTGCCATAGGCCCCGCCCTGTAATAAGCCACCCAGTGGGTCCCCTCACCCTCTGATGAGTCTAGATTGACAATCCCACATTCCGGGCTGTGTAGAGCTGCGGGAAGACCATCGCGCATAAACACACCGCGGAAGTGGGGTATATCCTTAGCCGCCTTCTCAATATCAAAGTTGCTTAATGCTTCTTTTTTTTCATCCCCTTACCACCTCTAGCCAGGTACACACCCTTACCCCCCACCCCAAGCATGTCCCTAAGACCAGGTTGGTTGGCCAACACCAACTTCAAAATATCCTCTCCTAAACCCCCCAGCTGAGGCCGCCCGGCCAGTGCCAACTTCATAACATCCTCCCCTAAACCCTGACCCTTCCTCGGGCGGCCAAACTGCTCAATACTGCGAGACACACCACCCACTTCACGCATCACCCTACCCAGAAGGTCATCCCCAAAACCCCGACCCTCCATCGCCCGGTTATGACGAGCCTGATCAACTGCCTGTGCCACACCAGCAGCTCCGCCCATCAAGCCCCCCAAGCCACCCAACCAGGGGAGCGCCTTAGCCAAGAGAGGGATCACAGCCCCCAAGGCGGGGAAAAACCCACCCACCTTAACCATCTTTTTGATCTGGCTCTTCGAGAAGACCAGCTCAGCCCCAGAACCCACCGCCACATTCTTCTTAATGTGGTTAATCTGACGCTGGGTCAGGCCGACTTTATCAGCACCGTGCAGCTGCCCCACACCCAGACGTAGGGTGGCACCAGTGCCGTCTTTCGCCGCCTTGACCAACGTCTCTTTCTGCCCCGGAGAGAGGCTCAGCCCATATGATACCAGCGCCATAGTCATTTCACTATATCTCTAGTGTTTAATTCAAGACTGTAGTAAACTTCCTGCCGTCAGATTCTAAGAACAGAGACTTATCTGCAATGACCACAGCGAAAGCCTTGGTGTCTGCAGGCACAGCAACATCGAACTCCACCTTGAGAGTGATAGCTTGAACAGCGTTCTTAATAGCCTCAGACTGGGCCCGCAAATCAATAACATGTATGGGGTAGAGGGCCACGAAATCTATAGGACTCACCAGGTTGGACGACTCCCGGCTGGTAATACCATAGAACGCCTCCTTGAAGTCTGCAAAAGCTTTGTAGGCCCGAGAGGTTCTATACTCAGCGAAGTTGACATTCAGATCCACTAGGGGGTAGCGTGCGCTGTTGATCAGGGCGTGAATATTCTTCACCCGCACATGATCAAATATGGCATTGTTCTTCGTCCTGATCATTTTCACGAGCTGTTTGAAAAGCCACCAGAATCCACCGAGGCTTCTCTGTTTGGGATTTAACTCCCAACTGCCAGGTGAAGGATGTGGACTGCGGCACTGCCAAACTATCACACTGTAAGGCGCGGAAAGCCACAGGCACTCTAACTTTATTCTCTATCAGAGTCATGAGCGAGCTTATATAGGTCAGAGAGGGAATAACGTGAGGCATCATCCAGGCAATCTTAGACAGTTCAATCCTACCCTCTGGTGGGGGGACCCAGCGGTTACGGCGGCTCTACCTTCCGCGGCGGGCACAGCCGCCCGCGCGAAACTACTGCGATGGATGGCCTGAGCGTCGTTCTGGCGATCTAGCAGTAGGGACTGCTTGACGCCATAGAGCACCTTCTGATAATCATTACAAAACCCAAAGAAGTATTTGAGTGGGACACAGAAACTGAACAGTGCCCGGAGATTGGGGTTTCTTCATAATGATAAGCTGCCGCCTTTCCCAACCCGCATTCCCTACCGCAGCAGCCCCCGCATCTGAGTCCTTATACCAACACATATTGAGGCCTTCGCCCCAAGCAAAGTCCGCCCCACACGACAGAAGGGTCATCATAGTGGTGGCCTGCCCAGGATATGACACATCATCGATGGTGTTGTTGTTGAGTTGGTAACGTATTTTGTTGAACATGAACGCGACCGCGTTGTTAACCAAAGCCACCAGACTATTCGCATCATAGTATTCCTCTCGAAACGATCTGAGCCGGCCTTCTACAAGAAGATAGCTCTTGGAAGGGCAAGTGAAGGCTTCCTGAGCGTGTATATCAATCTGGATAGTGGTATTCTGGTTGAGAGCGGCAGGGTTCTGTGACTCATACTCCCGATACTCAAAGGATTCAATACCTTCATCAACATGCACAGGCTCGGTAATTTCAAGCATAGAAGTGCGGAGCTCCTCCATGGTGATATTATAAACGTCTAGACTTATCTCTAATTGTCTTGAAACCTCCACCTCGGCTGGCGATGTCCAGCGACTCCAGACTGGGGGGCTGGACAGCGAGCTCGGGCTGGACAGCGAGCTCGGGCTGGACAGCGAGCTGCTTCAAAACGTCAGCGCTCTTAGCTGTGAGTTCCCTTTTCAGCTGGGGCGGCAAAGGTCTGAGAGCGTCCACCAACTTTTTGGCAGCCGCACCTGCGGAGGCCACAGACTCCGTTGTCTTGGCCACATTCCTAACTATGGGGCTGCCAATAAATTTGGCAACTTTACTGACGGCACTGGGTATCACCTTAGCACCTGAAGAGACCAGACTTCCAACCGCCCGAGCTGCCGAGCCCAACCAATCGAACATTCCCCCACCTACCCGCATCTGACGTCTTGGGAAAACATACATGGTTACACACTGCGAATATGTAGCCTTATAGTTATTTGCTCGCCTCTAAAGTTTAATTGTGCGCCGTCTTGGTCAGTCAACCAGACGCGTATGCTGTGTATACTACCAGCTTGGGTGATAGGGAGGTAGACAGCAGTTCTGGGAGACTCTAAGATCTTATAGCCTGGGCACACGTTGGGGAAGAATGAGTAGATGGTGGGGTGGGTCCCACCTCCGAGATAAGCCCCACTCACCACATTACAATTGACCAGAATGCTATTCACATGGAAGATGTCTATTGGCTTCTCCCCTTCTTTATAGCCCTTAGTCAATATTTGTGGGTCAAACCCAAGTATTTTGCGCAAAGACTGAAGCACCCATATCAACCTCATAGTCGGGGCTGGTTATCTTTACAAAAGCTCGAAGGGTTGAAGGGTTGGGTCCTATGGTGATGTAATACTTCTCCTCGGCCTTCTCATCCCAATCCTTGGCCTCCTCCATCTTTCTTTGAATCTCTCTATTGATCTGGGCGAGCTCATAGGCCCCCTCTTCTATGGTGATGGTTTTCCACTCCTTCTTCTCCACACGGTAGACGAAAGTATTGTTGGTGGAGTTAACATTGCTGATGGAGTTGTAGGTCTCTAGATTCAGCAAGGCCAGCTCGTATGACTTCTGAGGGTCAAGGTACAGCGCTGGGGAGTAGTAGGTTGTCCAGTCGCTTTTATCCGACGTTACCACCAGGGACATATTCTCCTTCGGTGCGAGTCGCACCTCCATCGCTGCGAGCCGGTCGCGGATGTCCTTCAACACTTGAAGCTCCATGTTTAATGAACAAAGATTCTTCTGTTCAACTTGATGACCTGTTCCGTAGAGACCACTCCACTGCGCATAAGCTCATCCAGTATCGCAGATATTTCTGTGTCAACACCTGTATTCCCCGCCTCCTTTGAGGCCACTAACAAGGCTAGGCGCTCCACCAGAGTGTTAGGGTCGTTGTAGTATAACACACCACTACCTCGGATTAGTCCGTATTTTTTCCCTTTTTTGCTATAGACTGGTATTTTGGCAAGTTGGGCCAGCCGGCTAAATGTCTCAATAGCCTGTGGGGTGTATTGTCTTGTTTTGACGAACCGCTTGGTTAGGAGATCGTACAGCGTCTCATCTGCTGGAGCCGACAATACTAGGGTGTCCCCGTCAAAAGCTTGCAACCGGCCCGCAGCCAGAGCTGCGGGATCAATAGTTAGGGTGCCGAATTTGCTCCCTCGGAGTTTCAACCCATTCCCACGGACGATAACCTCTTGTCGATTGTCCAATATAGTTTTAACACGCTCCCTGAATGCTTGTATAGCTGCAATATCTCGATCTATTTGTTCAATCTCTACCCTAGTGACGCCGACCCTCCTCTTCTTCCCCCCGAGTCGTGTTTGAATTGAGTTTTGCGGTGGCTATCAAGGATGCTGCGAAGTACATCATCCGACTCCTGGAGGAGTGTGCTAGGCATTGGGTACTTATATTTCCCACTAACAGATTTCCTCGTCCAAGCCCTGATCTACATCAATTATAATAGGTCCTGAAGGGGGGTCTGGGGCTATGCCTCAACTGCTGGGCTCTGGCCTCCTCTGCTCTGGCCTCCTCTGCTCTGGCCTCCTCTGCTCTGGCCTCCTCCAGGGCTCTGGCTCTGTCCTCAATGGCCCTGTTCAATGCCACAATGGCCTGAGCTAGCTCGTTAGCTTGTTTGTTTGTCCGTCTAGCCAATTCACCGGTCTGTTTGTCTGCTATTTTAGCCAACTCACCGGTCTGAGCTTTGACCATTTGGCTTATTGCCCCCGTTTGTTGCGCTGACCTATCTGCTACAGTTTTAGTAATTGGTGTGAAGAGTTTGGCTGCCTCCTGTTGTAAATCTGCTTCCCCCACCCTCTCCGCCAGAAACCGCTGCTTCAGGCGGTCCCGACGTGCTAGATAATCCTTCACAAAAGCGTTACGCTTTGTTTGGTTAGTCACATCAGCCCACATGTTGTTGCTATCACAATAACATATATATCTAAATAGAAGACTTTGGGATATAGAACCGATCGAACCCACATCGGTATTTACCATCGTGGGCCTTGCTGGTCAGGTCGATTACATGCGAAACCGTAAGGTTTGCTAGTACACTCTGTGAAGAACTCCCTGAATTCATCAAAGGGCATATCACCACCAACATAGGAGTCGTGGATGGCGCGCAGGTTCTTCGTGTCTTGGTTGAAGATCACCAATAGATTGGCATTGTCACGGATGGCCTGCTTGGGAATTCTGAAGAAGCTCTGGGTTAGGTAGAATGTGTCGGCACCGCCGTGCCGGCCCTGGCAGAAGTACTTCTCGATCGGTCCCTGCTTCTCCAGCATGACATCGTCAAAGACCATGACAGCTCTCTCTTCAGGGTTCAGGTCCTCAACGGGGATGATGTCTTCGGCTGAGCTATGACAGGAGGCAATATTTTGCCCCGCAACCTCCCCGACAGACTCGGCCCAATCCTGGAGGAACTGGTACTTGTCCTGTCCCAAAGACTTCGAGTACAGGTGCAGTCGGTCATAGTTTAGGTAGCCCGGCTTCAGTAGTAGGTTGAGCATCATGTTTGTTTTTCCGCACCCCGATGGCCCGCACACAACACAACGAACGGTGTCCGGCAGCAGCCAGTGGTGGTGGTGGCGGGCTTTGTCCTCAAGGTCGAAGTTGGTTATCTCCATTTTAAATATATACATATTTGCAATATCTTCAATATGTATTGCCTGCGCTGTAAGAAGCAGACTCCTACGCTGGAGGAGTCGGAGGTCGTGCTGAAAAATCGTCGAATAACCAGGCGCGGCCTCTGTGAAGTTTGCTGGTGCTAAGAAGAGCCAGATTGTTGGTATGGGGCTCCTCAACAAAGCACTGAATATGTTGCCTTTGCCTGAGCTGCATATGAGGCTGCCTGAGGGCGTCAGCTCTGAGGATGTTCCTGGAGGCTCGTTCCAGAATACAGGGAAATATAGCTACTGCTGGCCCTTTCACTAAACTAGATAAGCGGATGGCCCAAGGCTATGAGGGAGTCAACACACTCGACCGCGCCTGCAAGGCTCACGACATTGCTTATGCGGCTCATAGCGATACAGCTAACCGCAACGTTGCTGATGATGTCCTAGCCGCGGCGGCTGAAAATATTGCAGCATCTGCCCCCGACTGGGAGAGTCGCGATGCCCGCATAGTCTCGGCCCTGATGTCTGCCAAGAGCCGCTTTGGTATGGGTGCGCCCTCGTTTTGAATATATAGACATCTGTAGTATATCAATATGTATTGTTTTCGGTGTAAGAGACAGACCCCCACTAAGGGTGGGACGATTAGCAGGATGAAGAATGGGCGGTCGGTTAAGCGTGGCACCTGCATTGTGTGTGGTGGAAGGAAGAGTCAGATTGTTAGTGGGAAAGGAATCATCTTTGGGCCCAAGTCACCAATCAAGGACATCCCCGTCTTGGGCTCCCTCTTGGGATGGTTGTTATAGAGATATGTGATATGGTCCTTACAATAATGGAGCGTGTTTACTACAGCCCGCAAGGTTATTGGAAAGGACATTCAGCTGTGAAGAAGTTGGCTGCTGCGGCTAAGGTCAGTGAGACTGAGGCTAGGGAGTGGCTTCAGAAGCAGGCTATCTGGCAAATCTACCTGCCGCGGCCTCGCTATATTCCACGACCCCACATCGCCGAGTCCACACCGAATGCTGTCCATCAAGCAGATCTTTTGTTTCTCCCACATGATCGCGTTGGTTCTGGCCGCGCGGCCAGGACCTATAGGTATGCCTTGACGGTGGTCGATGTTGCCTCGCGCTATAAGGAGGCTGAGCCGCTAACAGACAAGAGTAGCGACGCGGTCGCATCAGCGCTTGGACGGATCTATAAACGCGGGCCGCTCAGGTGGCCTAATCTTTTGCAGATTGACCCCGGGCGGGAGTTTATGGGTGCCGTCAGTCAGCTGGTGGCTAAGCATAAGACACAGGTACGTCGTGGGCAGGCTGGGAACCATCGTCAGCAGGCCATTGTCGAGCGGTTCAACCGCACTCTGGCAGAGAGACTGTTCGGGGCCCAATATGCCCAGGAGTTGTTGCTCGCTGCCCGAGGCTCAGATGAACGGTCGGTCGAATGGGTGAGAGCTCTACCCCAGGTAGTCGCTGCGATCAATAATGAGGTGACGCGTTTGACTGGTAGGAAGCCGGCTGAGGCGATTAAGGATTCGACCGTCTCCCACGCTCCAGCCGCGCCAGCCCGCCGCGCTATCGGGCGTAAGGAACCAGTGATTCCAGCCGACTCGCAGGTCAGGTATCTCTATTCGGCGGGCGAGCTTGAAGGGGGCCTGCGTCGGGCCACTGATCCTACATGGTCGCTGACCTTGCACAGGATTAGTCATATCACCCAGCAAGAGGGACAGCCCACTCTTTACTACCTGGTGGATGGGCCGGCTCGTGGTTTTGTGCGCGAGGAGCTGCTCATTGCTCCTCCAGACACACAGCTACCCCCTAGCAGGATTCTAGGAAACCGTAGGCCCTAGTGTTGATACCATCAGCACAAATCCACTTTTTCGTGTCCATGGGGCTCAGAGATGTTTTGTTCATCTCATAAACTCCTATCTGGTGGCCCTTGCTTCGGATGGCAACCTGTGTGTGTTTGTATTCACGCTGGCTGAACAGACTGTCCTTGTAGTGTTCGTGTCTGAGGTCCTTCTTCACAACTGTCCGAGCCACTCCTTTGGCTTTCTTGATGTTGGTGGCCTCCTCTAGGATTGAGTACATCTTTGGTCTGAGACCGACGAACTCGGCTATCGAACGACCATTGCACTCGTCTTTGAATTTGCCGACCACCTTTTTATTCGCAGTCGAATGGTTGGGGTGGTCACGCGGATAATCAGAGAAGTCGTACCAGTCAGGGTGGGCCTTCATGTCTGCGTACACATCCTCAGTCTCCACCTGAAGTAGAAGGGAGTCAGTATCTGTGTAGCAGAGCTGGAGTCTATTACCGTATTGGGGTTTAAGCCGGTTGTACCAGAAGTCGTACATGAGGTGCTTGGATAGGTCCAGGATGGCCTGCCCACAATAGACGGGTTTATTCAGCTGGACCTTGTTCTTGATGCTGTGCACCGCCACCAGTCCACCGTTGAAGATTCTACACGATTCGTAGTTGGGGCTGGCGATTAATTTTCGGAGTCGGTCAGTCTCGGTGCCTCTGACAAGGTTGACTCTGATACGCTTGCGAACATTCTCCATACTCTTCCCGAAGACGGCATTGTTCATCAGCTTGAAGAAGTCCTTCTCAAATTCCGATTTGGCTTGGGCTCGTAGAGAGGTGTTCATCTCTATGTAGGGCTTCATCCATTGGGACTGATTGAACTTGATGGCTCGGTGGATCTGGGTGACCTCTAGACCGAGGCTGTGATAGAGTTTGAGATTGCGGTAGTGGACGACGTATCGCTCCTTGTTGTGGAGGTGAGGTACCAGCTTTGCTTGCTCCGTGAACTTACCCCCCAGTTTGTTCTGGAGCTCGCGCTGATAGCTGCTCAACCAGGCCTCGGGGACGGTCATGGTTTCTGGAGCTAGTGGATAGTCGCTGTGGGCTTCATGTAGATGTGCTGGGTACTTCATGTCAACCTCAACAAGCCATCCCTCTGGGGCGTTGTCGGGGGTGTTGAGTACCTCCTCGAGAGTTGGATTGGCCCATTGGAACCCGCCGGTGGGGAGGTATTCCATCATGGCCCATCCATACAGGTTATTTGCATCGAGGTACATTATCCATGAATTGGGTGTTGTGGGGTCATAGTCTGAAGTCTTGGGGTTGTTGGCCTTAGCATACCGCTTGGAGACCATGGCCACACCCCCTCGGAGACCCTTCTCAAAGAGGAGGTGCATGTCCAAGTCGGTTAGGAGCTCGAGTTGCACCTTCGTCTTTTTTAGGAGTGCGTCCCATGCCAGGCCGGGTGCACTGATGTAGTGGGCTGGGTCGAGCTGATATACCTCCATGCAGGTGTCTCGGAATGCCTCGAACATATCAGCCAACAGACCGACGTCTGTTTTCAGGTATAGGTCATGGTAGCCTCCGAGTGTTTTGCAATCGAGCTCCTGCCACACTTTCTGGGCGTGGGCATAGTCAGAGTCACTGATTCCTTCTCGGGTGAGCTTGCTGTAGAATGCCTCTTTGGGTGGTAGGCGGTCCTCTGCAAAGCGCTCGAAGCTGTCCATATATTCGTAGGGGTATACACCCTTACGGAGAAGGAGATGTGACTGACTCTGGCTTAGCGTGGTCCTGAACTTACTCATTAAGACAGCCCAGGGGTGTGCTTCTCAGTGTTGCACGTCTCACATCTTGAGATTATGTCGTTGCCTCTACGTGTCAGAGCCATTGATTTGCCACAGTGTGTCAGCTCGCTGAGGTTCCCTACCAGGGTGTCTAGAGAGCTATTCATGAACTGTAGGCTGTCAATGAATTGCAGCTGTCCGATGGTGAAGGAGGCGTACTTCTCTAGGGTGTTTGGTATGCAGGTGATTGTTGTGTTGTCTACTTGTTTGGTTTGCCATTGGCCGTTTTTCTTCTTCTTGTAGACTGTTCTTTTTCCCCAGTCCAGACGGCCGGCCGCTTGCATGATGATGTGGGAGTCGTATCCTCTGAGGTTGTGAAAGACTACAGGTATCCTCAGCTTGTCTCTATTGATGCGCCATGCCAGATTACAGACATTGTGGGCTGCACCCCGGTATTTGCCTGTAATATGGCAGTGGTCTCTCACCTTGTCCTCCTCCAGCGGCTCTTTACAGATGTGGCAGGTGGTGGCGGAGGCAAAGTCTTCACGGTCTTTTTGCCCCAGCACCATCAGAGCCGGCCGCTGTAACTTGTGGTGGATGGTGGCCTGCTCTTGTCCCAAGCGTTTGAGGAATTCATCGGCAGCATCCTCCCCCCGATATACGACAGGGTTTGTGGTGAGGCCGTCGCAAGCGTACAATGGTGTAGCCGAAGCCGCAGGGGGGCTGCTGGGCAAGTTGTCGCGTGTTGCTCTGGCTTGGATCCATTGCCGCACCATGTACTGGAACGTTCAAGGTCTCAAAGTCTGCGTATATGATGTATGGCGCCCTCATCTGTTTCTGGAGGGACTTGAAATTCATCTTTCCCTCTTTAGGCATGACATTCACCTGACAGGCTGTGTTGATGCCTTGACAGAGTGGCACATGTTGGTCCAAGGTTTCCTGAGAGGAGTGTACATGGAGACAGTTGAGACATGGATACTTCTTACCCTTGTGTTTGCTGTTTCCATATAGAAGCCGCCCCACATCCTTGACCCAGACATAGTGTCTATTCTCATCCTTGCGTAGGAGCATGAGGTTGATTTGGGTGCGCTGGAGTTTGTTGGTTCGGAGTATGGTCGGTCCTTCTTTCCACCCAAAGACCCGGATGGCTATGGTAGGATTCTGTTTTTCAAACTTAGCAATGCTGGTCAGCTGCACTGGGAACTCGATTCCTTCAAAGTTTAGCTCTCCCAGGTGGGCGCTATAATTGTTGAGCCTATCAGGATGCTCTCCATGTGCTACTGGGTAGAGTGCTGAGAGTATGGCCCATTCAAAGCAGCGGTTGTCCTCATTCTTCACATTCACAACACTGCGTGGTGGGATGAAGCTGGGGGTCGTGAAGTAGCTAGAGCCTCGGAATGGTTGGTATTTTGCGATGTAGAGGTCGAGCTGCACACACGCATCATAGCTCCAATCCGAACCCTGTTCAGTGAAGCACTCACTATCTGCATATATCTTAGCAACGGCGTGGTTATATATCTCTTCAAATTCCCCCACATTCAGCATTTCATGGTTCCTGCTTCCGTGGGCTGCTATTGCTGTGATCTGTTCACCTTCCGGTGTGGTGCGATAATATCTTAGGTGGAGATACAGCTGTATTTTAATACCACCATAATCCCCCAACCCTTTTACTGCCAAGGCTTTGATGGCGGGCTCCATCGAAAACATAAATTCTCCAGGTTCTTCATAGTCGCTACCTTCTGGGACGCTTGCTTCATATTTTCTCAGGCTCCCCTCAATCTCCCGGGTGAGTTTCAATTCAGGTGCGTTGCGAATGGATGCAGCCATCCTCTCTTCCAGCTTCATCTCGCACACTATCAGCTCGGGCAAGGAACTCTGCTTCGAGGTCGGCGTGGCGTTGAGCACGCTGCCGGGCGCGGTGTCGTCGCTCGGCGACGATCGCGGCTCGGTCTGCGGCGGTGCCGTGTACAAATCTCAGAGCGGTGGTAATCCCTGCTTCAAGTCGTGCCCCTTGTAGGTTGGGGTTCTTCTCGAGCAGGGAGTCCCTAGCCATCTCGCGCGCTCTGAATATTTCCCCCTCAAGAACGGCCTTCCTCCTCCCACTGTATGGCATGCCATACTCGCGGGCTTGCTGTTTCAGCTGAACCAGCGTAGGCATGGCTAAATACACAGATCCGTCAGTCTCTAACAGGTAACCGTGTACGTACAGCGCATAGTTCCATGTCTCTAATTGAATTTTCTAGATTTCTGTGATCATGGCCAGTCGCCGAAACTCAGCGTTAAAAGGCTTTACCTTTTCATGGTACCATGTTCGGCGGTTGGCTGCGTTATAACCACACTCCTTACATATTGATAGATAGTTTGTGACCCCCCTCCCACAGCTTCGACATGGCTTGGTGCATGTCCCTTTTCGCACCAGAACAGCATGTACTTTACAGTATTCCCGCATGCAACTGTGCTCGCAGAGGGCGGTTGAATATAGCCGTAGCCACTTACACTTGTTCTTCGCGGTGCGCATCCTGGTATGTCTACAGATGATACACTCTAAATCGACGGCTCGGTTTTCTCACAGGCGGCCTCGGTCGCCTGTAGGCGACCGTCTTATACACTCCGGGACGGTTCACCGCTTGGTGTGCACCCCGGGGCCTAGGGGGGTGGGGCCCCGGGGGGGGGGGGTTGGATCCCTAGGGGGCTGTTGTTTTGACGCTCCTGTGGTGCCCCGACCCTTTTGGCCCCAAAGCCCCATTAGACATCTACTCTTCGTCTCCTTTCGTTGTACTCCAGGTTTCAGAGCCATACAGCACAACTGGTCTGATCAGTGTTTTGTATATTGTGATCTTGGTGTTACGAGATAGCGACGTTGATTTTAGTAGATGTTGTAGTGCATAGTATTTCTTATTTCCAGAATTGATTCTAGTTTGTATTTCTTCCCTTATGATGTTGGAGCAGTTGAAGATTGTACCCAGGTATTTTTATGCTTCCGTTCTTTTAATGGTCATATTATCTATTTGTATGTGGCCAGAGTTTTTAGCCATTCCTTCTCTTGAAATTACCACATATATTCTGTCTTATCTTTGTTGATAACCTGCCCCATCTGTTGGGCTTTTTCCTTTAAGTGAGTCAATATTTCCAATGTCTTTTGTTCATTTTCCCTTATAATATCTATATCATCTGCATAACCAAGCAGCTTGGATGTTCCTCCAATATCACATTCCTCCTTTACCCTCCTTACAACTTTCTCTAGAGCCAGATTGAAGAGTAGCGGTGATAGTGCATCACCCTGTTTCAAGCCAGATGTTATTTGGAAAGGGTCTGATTTCCTGTCTTTATATGTTACTATATTATAAGTATCTTCCATGCATAGTCTGGTCATGTTGATTAACTTAATTGGTATTCCAAATTCCCGCATAGCATTCCATAGACTATTCCTATCGACACTATCATAAGCCTTTTTAAAATCCACAAAAATGTTATGGAGATCTCTTTTATATTCCCAATTTTTCTCGGCTATTTGTCGTAGATAAATTCTGATCTATTGTTGATCTGTTTTGTCTAAAACCCGCCTGGTAGTCACCTAATATGTATTCTGAATATGGTTTTAGTCTATTTAGTAATACTGCGGATAGGATCTTATAGCTTACGGACAGTAGTGGTATTCCTCTATAATTTTCACACTGGAACTTGTCTCCTTTCTTAAAGATAGGTATCAATAATGACTCTTTCCAGTCATGGGATAATTCTTCTGTCCTCCAGATTTTTATTATTAGTTCGTATAACGTTAGATGTAATGCATGGTCATCCGCCTTTATAAATTCAGCAGCAATTCCATCAGCCCCAATTGCCTTATTGTTTTTAAGTCGTGTGATTACATATAGGATTTCTTCAAATGCAGGTTCTTCAATTTTTGGTTCACACGTTAGAACCTCTTCCTGTGGGAAAGTGTTACTTGGAGCTTCACAATTTAGTAATTCAAAAAAATATTCTTTCCATGTGTTGCACATTTCCTAATTGGTTTTTTTTATCATATTCCCTTTGTTGTCTTTTAAACCACATGTGTTGTGTTAGTGCCCTCGTTTCATTGACTTCAGTTCTATAAAAAAAACTTTCTGGATTCGTTTTTCTGGTGATTAGTTTCAGTATCTTTGATTATATTACTCATATATTCTCGCTTCTGCTGTCGAACTATTTTGTAGCCTCTTTACATTCATTTCTATGTAATATATAACATTATATGTTAACTTTAAATAATGGTTTGTTTTTTCTCTATCATTTTAAGTTAGTTGAAATATCAATTAATTGAGTAAACAAGCATACATTATTTGTATTACTGTAATGTATATTCATTGTACAAAAAACAAAACCAAAAAAAAAAAAAAAAAACAGAGCCAACTGGTGAATTTCATTATGATTTTTGAAGTCAGCATGTCAAAATCAATCAGAAATTGTGTATTTAAAATATGATATAAATAACTTTAGAAAATTTGTTGACTAGTGTTGTGAGTCCCCCTGGTCTGTTCTCAGGCACGTTTATGGACTGGTTTTGTCAGAGATCACTCTAACTGGACACAGATACCTAAAGTTTCTTCCCATAGACGACAAACGGAGTGGTGAATGCTCCGTCAGGGAGCAAGCACGACAGGAGATTCCAGATGATCAGAAGCAGTCCTTCTGCTCCGAATATTTCGGTCTCTTTACCTAGGCACTTCGGTTAGATTTGCCGTATTTTAGCGGAATATTTTTAGCGGTAACGTTCGGTTGTTTGTTCTTGTGTCTCCGATATGGGGACAGTAAACGTGCTCGTTATGTTAAATTCCCTGATTATTTCAAGATCGCATTAAAACAGAAACCGACTACCGAGTATTCTAGTTGTCTCCATTGTCTACGAATGTTTACATCTTAGCTTCTCAAATGTTTCTTCTAACGGAGATAAAGAGACTGTCTTTTTAAGACGTAAGTAGACTCTACATTCCGTATTATATAGACTTTGGGCATTGATTTAGTACAAATAATTAAAATGAGCATCCATTTGTACACGTACTGTGCAATGTTTGACATCTATTTAAACATCCACAAATAATATATTTATATCCGCCTCATTCATATTGACGCTCGGCCTATTTCTATCCCAGTGTCCTTTCAGGTGTTTGCCGTTATGTTCGTCAGATATTCGTCTAGTTTTCGGTCCACTGTTCTGAGATCCATGGCTTCTTCTCAACGAATGCTTCCTCCTGTTATCCACTTGAAGATCATTATATCATTGCATCCAAACATCCAATTGCCACACGAATTGGGTTCCACAATCGAAATACACAGCCACTCATAAAGATGGCTCCACAGCGTATCCCTTGGTTGTCAGGTTCGCGTTGGCGTGACGTCTCTCGTATCTCTGGCTTTTGGTGCACTATCCACTTTGCTGTACACTTAGAGATTTTCCCTTTTATCCTCTATCTAGTGTACATCGGGGCACTATCCACTTTGCTGTACACTTAGAGATTTTCCCTTTTATCCTCTATCTAGTGTACATCGGGGCATTATGCCCCCCCACCCCCACATTTATCCATTGGCACCTTGCCGTCTTGACAGACGATAGTTTGTGCTTTAAAAAGGCATAATAACTTTTACGTATGGCAGTTAAGACCAGGGATGGAGTTATTGCCTCTCCATAGCACAAATCCCTCTCTCGGCCTGCCTAGTTCACTCCAGAGGAAAGGTAACACCCCTACATCTGGAACAAGACAAGCTGCAGAAGCTGCCGGATCAGCAAAGCAATGCTCTAACTGTCCGCCTGTCAGAGCTTCGATCCTAGACCAGCCGCCAACCAAGGCTTAAGGCCTAGTCTGCCCTGCCATGACATTTTGTCTTTAGCTTGCATTTCCTCGCACCAGGGTAAGGCTTGTACCCTCCCAATTGCGCTCTTCTGCCCGAAGCCGTTGGCACAATGTGGGGGTGTCGGGTTTGGTAAGCGCCGCCCAACGTTCGGCGCTAACAGAAACCAGGTAGTAATAAAAAACCATCATATATACACACCTTGTGATTACTAAACCATGTCCAACAGCAGTGCCGACATCATGAGCCATATCTAGTGCTGAGTACGACGTTATGGCCCTTATTAATTACCTCCCCCCCCCAAAAAAAAAAAAATATATATATATATATATATATTACGGGCACGCCCACCTGATCAAACCCACGTTGAACGTCGTGTAGCCAGTACCAGTTGCCGCTCAATCTTGTCGTAGGTTTATGTATCCATTGGGTCTTTCTTGTATCAAATATCTGTAGGTGAGGTGGGCGCCATTGTATAACTCGTTGTAGTGGCTCCTCCTGTGTGGATATCCTAGAACCCATTGATAATTATCTAATTCAAATTGTAACAGTTATTAATACTGAACCATTAATTACCAAATTTAACTAATCTAATATAATAACTAAACTAATATAACCGAGTTAACTATTGTACTAATTACGAATCTATATATATAAATTTTCACATAATATCATGTTCATATACTAACACTATCATGTCAATGTTAATATACTATGGCATGTTAATCACACAAATTGTCTTTAAGTGAAATACTTAGTCCATAAATATGATTAAGAATTCCTGAGGAATATCGTAATCAATCGGATCTCATATCCGCAAAGTAAAAGTTCCGTCGTTCGAGCAACTGACGCATAAACACGAAAAAAAAAGACCAAAAGTTCCGTCAACTTAACACTTGACGAAGATAAAAGTTCCGTTATTCCAGCACTCGAAGTATGCGGGAATTGATAGTTGCAATATGTCACAACACCAGTCACTTCCTCATTTCATGATGTCTCTGGCAAAAATGAAAAATCAACATGTGTATCTATTTGAGTACACTACATAATAAATTAACGTATTTTAACTTGTTGGTTGCTATGTACATTGCTATTTAACTAGGTGCAATCTGTAATATATATATATATATATATATATATATATATATATATATATATATATATATCAACCTTTCTAACATTCTATGACCAACACAGATAAACATTAAGACCAAAAGTGAACAACTGTGAAGCAGACCTATCTATTTACAATCGACTAAGAAGATCTCACAAAATATAATTGACCAGAATCTCGTAGATCATAAATCGTAGTCTTGCTTATGACTTCTAAGAAAATAAACTAAAAGTATAATATAATATTCTGGATCAACAAGAATAAATATTTAAACCAAATAATATTCATAAACATTAATAATGTTCTCTAATATAGATATAATAAACACAATTGTCTAAAGGATAGAGAACCGAACTATTTTGTAAGATGAATTGTAGAAATATGAGATAGTGTGAACACTACTGAAAAGTATAAATTCATATCAGAGAAAAAATTGGAACAATTCATTTTGTCAGACCCTAATGTACTGATTATTTAACATTTTAAATCATTCTCTCACTCATTCCTTTCTTCTTTATTCCTTTTTTCTCTCTTACATACTTATGGTGTCTCTTTACTGTATGTATGTCACTATCTGTACATTTTAATCTTGTTACTTTAAGTAATGTTATGGTTTTCGCTCGTGTGAACAGTGAGAACAAGTTATGTTTAGTCACTCTGCACAAGACATAAGCCAAGTAGATAGAATAAATAAAGATAAATATATATCGATTAATGACTTGTGTGCAAATTTTATTGATTTGTGAGTGAATATCTATTATATGTATTTTTATTTGTTTGAATACATTTGCAATATGTTTCTGAATATTTGTGTACCTATTCATAATGGCATCAACATATACTTTTGTTTGTGAGTACATGTTCGTGACGACGTATTCAACGTGTCATAGGGTTGATTTTAGCCAAATCAAGATCTGAGTAACAACTATGGTTACCATATCCCATCTCCACTGTTTCGTGTGTTTTCTCCGTTGTATGTTACCATTGCATGTAACTTTTGTTCTCATTTGTGTATTGTCTTCTTCTTCATGAGCGTACTCATTTGCGTACTCATTTGTATTAGGTATATTCCCAATAAGCAATCCGACACAAGGATCAGGCAATACTGCTGCATTTACTGTGCCTTCAAAGTATGGAGATTGTATTGTAATTGTGGCAATTTTATGTCTCTCAATTGTGCCACCAAAAGTTCTGCAGGCAACAGTGTTGCCTGTATAGTCTTCTGTTTTTATCAACCTTTGGTCAACTCCAATAATTGAAGCTCCTGAATCACGAATACAGGTAGTAGGTTCCCTATTTATCGTGCTTGGTGAACTCTGAGTTTGCCATTCTGAATATTAACAGCATTGGCTTCATGAATGGTTTCTAAGCATTCGTCAATAGGAATGTCTTTCTCTGTCTTCTCAGTTTTGTCATCATACTGTTATATGATAGCTGCATGTGTCTCTTCTAAGTCTTCAGAATCACTAGTGGAGAACACATATACGGTACTTGCTTCTTTCCAAGTATTTCTCATCGCACAAGACTTACTGGTATGCCCGTAAGACCGACAAGAAAAACATTTAATACTCCTCTTATAGGAGTGATACTTACTTCTTTTCTTTGCCGTGATATCTCTTAGATACGCTGCGTAACCAGGGTGTTGATCACACATTTCTAGATGTCCGTGTGATAACGTGCAATGTTGACATCTCGTGAGGTGTCCCTTTCTTGGTCTGTCTCCTTCTTTATTGGAGTATTGATATGGACCACCTCTAGTCCTATTAGTAAATTTCTTCAACTTACCATTGCCTTTCTGGAATCTGTCGCTCGCTCCTATGACAAGCTCTGGTTGTGCACAGTTGGCAAATATGTCACGATGTGTAATATAAAATGATTCACCCGGTGATTCCATCTCACTGAGTGACTTACACTTATTTTCAACCAGAAACACAGACATAGCTTCTGGTACTGCAGACATAAGTTTGTCTCTTATTATTAGATCTCTAATTTTATCGAAATCAGACCCAATATCAGCTGCCTTCAGCCATTTGTCAAAGCATGAAGATGTTTCAGAAACAAAGTCAAGGAAAGTTTGTTTAGACTTAGTAAGTGTCTTGAATTGTGTACGTAACCCCGATTCGTCCAAACTAAAATGTGCAAGAACACAATCTCGCATATATTTGTAGTTAGTACGCAAGTTCTCAGGTATTAATTCAATTACCTTTAAAGGTTCCAGCGCGAGGTGTCGATGGAACAGAATCGGTATGTCCTGTTCAGGAATCTTATAGAATTTAATCAACACTTCTAAATTAGTAATCCAAGAACTAACTGAATCACCTCGTTGAAAATTACGAAACAGCCCTTGGTATTTCTTCACTGGATCATACTGTTTTGCTTGTATGTTTCTCGTTCGATCTCAACTTCACGATCCACTTCCAATGTCTTGACTTTCAAATTCCCTTCAAGTTCCTTGTCCTTAAGAAGTGCTTCAGCCGCAAGTTTGTCTTTCTCAATTGCCAATTGTTTTTCCTTCATCTCTTTTTCCGAAACTAATTTCTCTTTTTCAGCTGCTATCCTCTTGCGTTCTAGAGCTAATTCATTTTCTCTAGCCGCCATTTTCTCGCATTTCAAAGCTAATTCATTTTGCTTAATTGCCATCTCCTTTTCTTTTAACGCAAGCTCCTTGTTTCCTTGTTTTCTTCTTCGAGAGCCGATCTCTCTTGTTTTTCTTCACGTTAACGTGTAGCTTGAAGTTTTTTCGCTTCTTACTCTGCTGCTAATCTTTGTCTTTCTTCTCTTTCACGTGCTGCTTGAAGTTGCTTCTCTTCCTTTTGTTGCATCTGGAATTCCTTAACTCCACCTTCGCCCATGTCCTAAGTTCAGAGCCTGTCAAACCAGACTTCACACCTATGTCCATGAAGTTTTGAAGTGTCGACATGTTGATCTAATTTAATTATCACTACTCTAGTTGAAAAAAATGTAGAGAAGTGCAAAAAATGCAAAGGACTCGACGATATGCAAGTATATTCAATTCAGAGTAGACAATATACAAATGTTGAACAAGATGTCAACTGCAACTCAACAACAATGTAACATTGAACAATAAGAAATTCAGCAACTTATTGCTATATAAATATCCTAACTGTTATTCTATGTAAATAACAGAAACTAGTATTAAAATATATTCAGTATAAAGATTATAATAACACTAGACAGTTAACAACGATAGAAAACGAGTGACGTGTGACGTAAGCACATATTTACATTTATAAAAGATAATAACACTGACTAACGATTTTCAGGAAAACAACCTCAAAGAACCGTACTATACTACTGCACTATTGTAACACTACAACAAATAGTACTTACAATACGTGAGATTGACACAAAATACTTTGTAACGACCTGACGATTATAAGTATATACGTCTTCTTAAGTTAGTAAGATAATATCAACTACTCTTAAGGAGAGCAACCTCCCAACCACCCGCTGCTAATTTAGTGCGAACTTAGTCATCGCTAATTAGTTAATATATCGTATGACTGCACCTAATTAACAAGAACGAACGCAACAATCAACAAATCGAAATTTGTACTGGCCTGTGTACTAGCGTTGGTATCCTTCGTAGCCAAATAACAGCGTTGAATTAATTACGTATATGTTTATTAGATACTGGGATACATCAGTGATTGGAGTTTAAAATGATTACTGCTGTTCCTGTATGTATTGCAGAGGTAGCGGTACGCACCTTTATTCTATAATTGTGACACCCGAGGCATAGAGCCTGTCATCGACCCGGTCGTGAACATAATCGATGGCTGTGTCACTTATTTTAACGCGTAGAATAATCGTAGACTTTGCGCTGCCTCAGGCTGTATATAGAGACATGTGTAGTATTCTGTTCTGTTGTCCGTTGTAAGGTTAGCATCCAATATGTACAGTGTGACGTGTTGATTCTGAGTGACTGAGGTGTCGATCCAATCTTGAAATGGTACTGTGATACTGCTTCAACGACAATGTCCCAGTGACTACTTTGATTAGGAATGACGACAATAACTGCTTCAATGGTGTCGCAATGAGTACGACGTACAATTCCTGAGCGTGTTCATTCTCTAGCATCATGCATCATAAACGTCACGTGGGTAGTTATCTTATCACTTCCGACAACGCAAATGTCCACAGATAAGTTACTAGTGTGTAATGTGTTCGTTATTGATCAATAGAGTAGAGCACACTTGTCTGTCGAAAACAACGCCTTCTTTGTGACAATAATACGAACTAAGTCGTCTTTCGAGTGTAATAGTTCTTATCCTATTTGTGCGGAGACGACACCGTATGTGTGTGCAAATATATTAAACGTTCTTCTTACCTTATGCAGGCCATTGTAAAACAAACATTATATTCATAGATTACTTGCCAATCGCATTATGTTTCCGACATTTGCAATATGCGTTCTAAAGTGGAGCGTTATCGTTTCCGGAACGTGCTTCACAGTGCGTTCCAATGGATCTTGGTGTGAATTTTCTTTATAGTGTGTAACTTTCTTTCCGTGCACACTTTGTGGTTGGATTATTTCTGATGCGAAACTGATTTATATATGACTTGCAGTTAATGGCGGGAGCAATGTTGACACACCATTTGGCCGGAGAAGAGTCCCCATATTGCCGCGGTGTAGATCCAGGCCTGCTGCGCCATAATAATGTATTCGGAATCTACAAAGAAGCATTAATTCGTTAAACTGGAACAAATAACAAGTCTCACTTAATAAACCCGGGAATACGAAATAAAGCACGTAGCTCGCCAAAAAGTTCCACCTTTTTAATTAGGCGTTACAGAATTATAACATACAATTATTCAAGTGGCCTCATAGAAGCTCCCGTCACGCCGAGACGACATCTATTTAAACATCTACAAATAATATATTTATATCTGCATCATTCATATTGACGCTCGGCCTATTTCTATCCCAGTGTCCTTTCAGGTCCTTGCCGTTATGTTCGTCAGAGATTCGTCTAGTTTTCGGTCCACTGTTCTGAGATCCATGGCTTCTTCTCAACGAATGCTTCCTCCTGTTATTCACTTGAAGATCATTATATCATTGCATCCAAACATCCAATTGCCATACGAATTTGGTTCCACAATCGAAATACACAATCACTCATAAAGATGGCTCCACAGCGTATCCCTTGGTTGTCAGGTTCGCGTTGCGTGACGTCTCTCGTATCTCTGGCTTTTGGTGCACTATCCAATTTGCTGTACACTTGGAGATTTTCCCTTTTATCCTCTATCTAGTGTGCATCGGGGCACTTGCTCTGTGGTATGCATGCTATGATGTAATAGGATATTTCTATGGCTGGAAATAGCAGTTTTCCGTGCCTATCAAGCGATGATAATTTAATATTCTTGTGGACTATTCAGAACGATGGCAATGATAATGAAAGCATGTTTGCATTCAACAACTTTTGAAGTATTTGTGTGTAAATTGTCAACACTCTGCAAGAAAAGTAACATATACATTTTGGTAACTTTGTATCACGACTTCCCTCAGAATCTACCTGCGCCAGCAAACAGCAGACATGGCATGCAGACTGACGTCATCAAACACGAACGCACACGCTCGCACACACACACACGCGCGCGCGCGTATATGCAGGTTGCCAAATAGTCATTGCTAATGAAACATAGAATGCAGAAGGGACCAAAGGAAAATCCCAATTTACAACAAAGTGAACAGTGCGCTGAAGCCAAAGAGACAGGATGCGTCACGAAAGCGTAAACCTAACAAAACAAACTGATGGGTTTGAAATTGTGTGACCGACTTCTTGTGGCAAATGGTTGTTCGGATGCGGTGATTTCATGATATTCAAGGAAGGATAACAGGAGGAACTTGTTGATGAGAAGCGATGGCTGGATAGAAGGACAGGGAACCGAACCTAGACAAAGATTCAACGAACGAGACAGCAAGGATCTAGATAAAGGATGGAAAAGAGGCGTCAGGGCAGACCATAGGGTTAGATAGGATGATTGATAATTCTTGGTCATTGAGTAGATGTTGTCCCTTCGATAAGGGCGCGCTACGTTACCATTGGAAGTTTGTCTTAAGACTCTACAAGGACAAAATAAAGGACTTAAAACGTGTGCTGAACTGTCCGATTGTATTTTCATATTTACCTATTTTACAAGGTGAGGTATTCAGATTTTGTTGTCAACGTTCTGAATTGACGAGTTGTGAATGCTTCGTCGTAACCGTTCGTTTATCATTATTAATCAATTGAGGCGGAGTTACGACAAGGCAGCGTGGGGTCTCTTTTGGGGCCAGATGGATCATTGTCAACATTGTTGCCACCTAGTTACAAGTCAGTAAGAAAACATTTACGCATCTGAAAGAATCAAGCTAAGAAAATTGCACACCAGAATCCATGTTAACACGGTGCAATACGTGCTGAATAACGGAAGAACACTTCACGTCAAAATTGCAAATGTCGGAACATCATACAAGTGAAAATGAATTTTAAAGTTTAAAGTTCCTGTAGATCGGGCGATTACATACACAAGGTAAAAGAACATTTTATTACCTGTAGTCCTTGCATTATTGTCTGCACATTAGAAAGTTACGTGGCGAACCGGATATTTTAAAAAAAAGAAAGAAAGAAAACGATCACTAACGACAATGCTTCCAGCAACAGGTGCGCATCAACTGCACACTTGCGCGCACTAGTGTAAACATACAGGAAACGCGACACTAGTTTTAAAGGAACGATATGCCGTCTATTGAACATTTCTAAGAATGTGAAATACACAAGAAATGTTGCCCTAATGTTTGGAATCTCGGGCATAACCAGCTACAACTTAGTATTTAAGAAGCAGCCTCACGTACGGTACGGAGTCTAGGAGTCGTTAGAGTCCATAACTTGACATAATTCATCTTGTTGACACAAAGGAAGGAGTCTTTGGCGTTCACTACAAGACTTTTCCACTGCGCTGTCATGACCCTAGCACAGTGGTCTAACATTATTCAATACTACAATACACGCTAATCAGAGGAGCTTAGGATCGTACACAGAGAAGTAATTATCACCAGGAACGTTGTCCAACATACGCACGAACGTTTATGGACTGTAATTACGACAACACACGCTAGATCGTCGCACTATTTTCTACTGGACGTCGACGATACTGGAGCAGAACATATTGTCTACAATTATTACACGATTATAACACCGCTATTTCTACAACGCATACAGCAGTTATCATCTACTATTTTCAACCACGGATGGATACACTGGTGTATCCATACTCTAGTCAATGCAGGTAGTTACTTATAGAGGACACCAACGATACTGGACCAAGGGTCTTTCTTTAGCACAGTTAAGTCAAGATCACTTAATAACTTAAGAAAGTTCAGTACTTACTAACGTCAGGTCGATACAAAGGAATTTATATCGATCTCACGGGTGTTAGTACTTAATGGTTGTAGTGTCACAAGAGTGTGGTAGTAAGTTAGGGCTATTGTACGTCAGTTTTCTAGGAAAAACATTAGTCACTGTTATTGTCTTTTATGAACGGAAATATGTGTTTACGTCACACGTCACTCGTTTTGTATCACTGGTAATTGTCTAGTTTTATTATATTCTTTATACTGAATATATTAATACCATTTTCTGTTATTTACATAGAATAACAGTTAAGATATTTATATAGCAATAAGTTGCTGAAGTTTTTGTTTGTTCGAGCTTACACTGTTGTTGAGGTATATATAACATTGTCCTCAACATTTGTACCTTACTCTATTGTCTACTCTATTTTCTTTCGACGCACTTGAAAATCGTCGAGTCCTTTGCACTTCCCTATCTTATTTCAGCTAGAGTAGTTATAATTAGAGTAGGACAACATGTCGACACTTCCAGACTATATGGATATGGGTGAGACGACTGGTTTGACTGGCTCAGAACTTAGGACATGGGCAAAACAGGAGTTCAGCTAATTCCAGTTACAATTAAAGGAAGAGAAACGATTTCAAGCAGCACGCGAAAAGAAGAAAGACAAGAAAGATTAGCAGCAGAGAAAGAAGCGAAACAACTTCAAGCTACACGTGAACGTGAGGAAAGACAAGAGGGGTTGGCTCTTGAGAGAGAACTTAAAGAGAAGGAGATGGCGTTAAAACGTGAGAAGATGGCGGCTAGAGATAATAATAATAATAATAATAATAATAATAATAAGTCTTTATTTTCAAAGTGTTAAGTATTGGGCACGCAGGCCCGTCTGACATTCTGCCCTTCTTCTCTATTTCCTCTCATACATTCTTTCATTCAACATCACTTATGAAGCAACTTTTGACAACAAAAGAACATTAAAACGCATGAAAAATAATCAATAACAAATGACTCACTTAGGCAGTGTTTAACATGGGCATTATAAATACCTAAGGAGGGTGTAACGTGCCATACATAAGGGAATGTTTTTTGGCTAGTTGTCGTTTGAGATAAGTTACCATTATTGTCTTTTTTGTGTTATTTGTTATGGGGGCATGTAGTCTGTACTAAGGTAGTGTTCAAACAGGTTGCGAATGTATGTATCATGATTGGTGGTGTCTTTGATTTCTTGTGGAAGATTGTTCCACAACTGAGCGGCAGAGTATGCTAAGCTTGTTTTATATAAGTCTATCCTAGGTTTAGGGACATGAAGTATATTTAGTCGTTCGCTATGTCTAGCGTTATATTTAAACAATGGCCAAAGGTAGCTTGGAGCATTTTGAAATAGGATTTTGTGAATTAGTTTGGTCTTATTAAAAAGCAGGCGCTTGTGGAGTGGCAGTAACCGGAGACGTTTATATAGGTTAGCATTGTCGGTAAGCTTTTCACCATTAATTAAACGCACTGCCCTTTTCTGGAGTGAATATAGGCGTTTTGTTATTGATTTGGAGCATCCATCCCAGACTGTGGAGCAGTAATCAATATGTGTTTGTATATGAGAAGTATAGAATATCTTTCTTGTGTTTTCGTCAAGGAAATTTTTAATTTTGGCAAGTTGGTATACTTTTTTGGCTATTTGTTTAACTAGAGCATGAACATGTGAGTTAAAAGTTAGATTTTGATCTATGATAACACCCAGTGTCTTGTGCTCGGTGACACTTTCTACAGGCGTGCTGCCAATGTGCAGCTGAAGAGTTCTCTGCGAGTTTAGAGTGTGAAGTCTTTGCCTGGTTCCTATTAACATAGACTTTGTTTTAGTAATGTTAATTTGCATGAGGTTTGCATGACTCCAGTTAACTACACTATTTATTTCCTGTTGCAAGGATAATTCTAGCACATTACGATCAACAGCGTTTGTATATACTGTGCAGTCATCAGCAAATAGATCGCAGGACGACGACAGATTTAATGGAAGATCATTTATATAAATGGCAAATAATAGAGGGCCAAGAATAGACCCCTGAGGTACTCCAATATTAATGGTAATGGCTTGAGATAAAACTTTATTGTGTGATACTACTTGCTTTCTGTCTAATAAGAATGATTTTATTAATGTCACTATATTAAAACTTACTTTCGTTGTTTCTAGTTTTTTAATTAGAATAGTATGATCTATCATATCGAATGCTTTCCTAAAGTCTATAAACACCGCTCCACATAGAGTATTGTTGTTAATATTTTGATGCCAGTTTTCTATCATGTTTGTTAGTGCCGTATGGCAAGAATATTTTGACCGAAATCCTGACTGGCTGTCAACTATCAGTTTATGGCGAACTAAGTGATCTAGTGTTGTTTTGTGGATGTGCTTTTCTAGCGGTTTGGATAATGAGGATAATATGGAAATTGGTCTATTATTACTCATGAGACGATCGTCTAGAGGACCAGCTTTTAAATGAGGATACACTTTAGCGATTTTAAAGGCTGATGGGAAGTGACCTCTGGTTAGACATTGATTATATATAAAAGTTAGTGACTCGCAGATCGCCGGTGCAGCATGGCGAAGGATCCGACTACTAATTCCATCTAGTCCTGATGAGTTATTGTTTTTTAGATTACGGAGATGAGTAAATACTTCAGTTGTCGTCATTAGCGGTATGTTGGAGGAAATGTGTCCATAGCATTTGTTCTCACAGAATGATGATAATAAAGATATGTCATGAGGCGCATCAGGTATTGCAGCCTTCAGTTGGTTTATGTCGGACTGAAAGTATCTACTGAATTGATCACATGTAACCTGATTTGATGGTAATGATTGTGATGATTTGTGTTTGTTTGTCAAGGTATTAATTGCTTTCCATATATCTTTAGTGTTGGTTTTATCTATTACTATGTTCTTAAAATAGTTTTTCTTTTCCTTCCGAATAACATATTGAACTTTGTTTCTCAGACTACGGTACATAGTTAGATCTCTATTTTTGTGAGCCCTGTCGCGATCTCTCATAAGTTCAACTACCTCCTGTGTGATCCACGGGGGCTTTGTGTGATGTTTAACACGAACTTCCTTAAATGGAACATGTTTATCAAATATACTTAGAAAGGTCTTTAGCCAGTGGTCCAGAGCATCGTCTGGGTCAGGAAGCTGGTAAACATAATCTAGAGATGAGTTGACCAAATCTTGTAAGAAGACGTCTCGATTGAAATTTTTTTAATTTCTATATTTTATGCTTAAATGTTTGTGTTTGGGAGTTTTGGTGCCCCTTTTCGACCACGTGCAACATACTGGATAGTGATCGCTCATTGCATTGATAGGTACACTACATTCTGTGATGTTATCAGCACACGTAGTATAAATATGATCTATAAGTGTTGCAGATGATTTAGTGATTCTAGTGGCTTGTTTGACTAACTGTTGGAAATTATATGACTCTATTATGTTTTCCCATGTTTTGTTTGATTTGTTAGCGTCTATGTTGAAGTCACCTAGCAATATTATTTCCCTAGCATTACTAAAGACTACATCCATCATAGCGGTGAATTTTTCATACCAGATATTTCCTGCACTGGGGTTTCGATAAAGATAGCCAACTACTAGCGGTATGCAATTTTGAAGTTTAACCTCTATCCATACACACTCAATCTCACAGGTTTCAAAGTCGAGCCTGCGGTGAGCGTTAAGCGAGTTGGAAATATAAACTGCAATACCCGTCTCTTGTTTCGATAGGGATCTCTTCTAATGGTTTTAAAACCTCTGATAGCGATGTCATCATCTGAGATGTTGCCATTTAATCGACTTTCGCTAACGCCAAACATGTGAAAATTTTGATTAAGTATAAGTGATAGTTCGGGCAGCTTCCCTAATAGATGGCATATGTTTACATGCCCGATTCTGAGCCCATTATTCCTGAGCCAGTGTTCGTACTTATTAGACATTTCAACAATGCGTAATCACAAGTTTAAAAGCAAAACACACACACACAAAATGAATACAACTTACGTCCCTTATTACAAAACACACTCTAAAGTACAGAGAAACAGTAATATCTCTGTAAATATATAAAAATACGTACACAGATCCGTAAGGAAGAGAAGTGAAGACCCCCTCACTCACCGTGAAAACACAATTAGAATTATTATAAAAGCTATACAGCTAAGTACTATCAATTAATATAAAGTCAAAACCAGTCAATGTTTGTAATAACTTATAACCTAATACGTTACTAGATCAAGTTATAACCAAATATGCAGATAAACGTTTAAGGAGAGGCTCTTTCTTGTACCGAGATCCGGTGTAGCTTTGTCCTAAGTTGCTAGTAAATACCAGGTTGTGTTGGTTGTTGGTATAGCGACATTATAAGTGCTTGACGAAGTGTAGCTGGGCTATACCGTGTGAGGTGCAACCATTCTGGATTACAATTAAATGGGTACTGATGATGTCTCATGGGTATGTAATGACTACCAACTAGAGCCTCTGGTTGGTGGCTAACAGGAGGTTGTGCTGGCACGTCGTTGTTGCTGAGAGTCGGATCCTTTCTGGGGAGAATAGGAATCATATCTTCGTAATTATTACCCTCCTGTGTGAAAGACGACGTATTTAACGGACTTGGTGTTGTGGTAGTGTTCCGTCTGGCTTGGATTTCAGGTGCAGTGGTTATGAGTGGTCTGCACACTTCTGTCCTATTTGTACTTGATGTGACGGGAGTATGTCGTCTGGCTTGAGTTTCAGGAGTAGCTAAAAGTGTCCGGCGCGATCCCGTATTGGATGTATGGTATGTCCGTTCTGGATATTTTAAATTCTTGGCGAGAAAACTGGTGCCCAATGTAGATAAATGTATTTGATCCTTGTAAAGACTCTTTTTGGTGCACCAGCCTGTGAAGTGAATGATGCTGTATTGTTGATGAATTGTATCTTGTTTTGAGAACAGAAATTCTGCAACATGTTGTTATTTATGTCAGCTAGACGGCGCTGGTGTCCATAACTCGGTGATATGATGGAGGAGAAGAAAATGGATGAGTTAGAAAAAGTCTGACGTAATCCGTTCAAGAGTGCCAGCAGTTGAGACCCTGTGATTTGTTGGTTGTTCATGGTGTCGGTGATGCCAATATGTACGCTTGCCCTTCTGACACTATGATTAACAGCCAACCTGCTAATCTTGTCTGTTAGCCGGTCTACACCAGCCCCAGGCAGTGGGAATTAGCTCTAGAACGTGAGAGGATAGCGGCTGAAAAAGAGAAACTAGCATTGGAAAAAGAAATGAAGGAAAAACAAATAGACGCAGAAGCAGAAATGAAGGCAAAACAAATAGCCGCAGAGGCAGAAATTAATGAAACACAACTAGCATTTGAAAAAGAAAGACTTGCAGCAGAAACACTCTGGAAAGACAAGGAAGTTGAAGGTAATTTAAAAGTCAAAGCAATGGAAATGGATCGGGAAGCTGAGATTGAACGAGAGAAAATACAAGCAAAACAGAAAGATCCAATGAAGAAGTACCAAGGTCTTTTTCGTAATTTCAAACAATGTGATTCGGTAAGTTCTTGGATTACTAATTTCGAAGTGTTAGTCAAATTTTACAAGATTCCTGAACAGGACGCCCGATTCAGTTTCATCGTCACCTCGAGCTAGAACCGTTAAAGGCAATTGAATTAATACCTGAGAACTTGTGTACCAACAACAAGTATATGCGAGACCGTGTTCTTGCACACTTTAGTTTAGACGAATCGGGATTGCGTACAAAATCCAAAACTCTTACTCCTAAGTCTAACCAAACTTTCCTTGACTTTGTTTCTGAAACATCTTCATGCTTTGACACATGGCTGAAGGCAGCTGATATTGGGTCTGATTTCGATAAGATCCGTGATCTAATAATAAGAGACAAACTCTTATCGGCAGTACCAGAATCTATGGCTGTATTTCTGGTTGAGAATAAGTGTAAATCACTTTTGGAGATGGAATCAAAAGTTGAATCATTTTTAATGCACATCGTGACGTATTTGCCAACTGTGCACAACCAGAGCTTGTTATAGGAGCAAGCGCCAGATTCCAGAAAAGCAATGGTAAGTTTAAGAAATTTACAAGTAAAAACAGAAGTGGGCCATATCAATACTCCAATAAAGAAGGAGACAGACCAAGAAAGGGACATCTCACAAGATGTCAACATTGCAGGTTGTCACACGGCCATCTAGAAATGTGTGACCAACATCCTGGGTATGCAGCCTATCTGAGAGACATCACAGCACAAAAAAAGAAGTAAGTATGACTCCTACAAGAGGAGTGTTAAATGTTTCTCGTGTCGGGCGTACGGACATACCAGTAGGTCATGCCGATGAGAAATACTTGAAAAGAAGCAAGTGCCGCATATGTATTTTCTAGTAGTGACTCTGATGACTTAGAGGAGACACATGCAGCTATCATACAACAGTATGTAGACAAAATTGACAAGACTGAGAAAAACATTCCTATTGACGAATGTTTAGAAACCATTCATGAAGCCAATGCCGATAATATTCAGAATGGCAAACTCAAAGTTCACCAGGCATGGGTGAATGGTGAACCTACTACATGTATTCGTGATTCAGGTGCTTCAATTGTTGGAGTTGACCAAAGATTGATAAAAGAAGAAGATTATACAAGCAACACAGTAGCCTGCAGAACTTTTGGTGGCACAATTAAGAGATATAAGATTACCACAATTACAATACAATCTCCATATTTCGAAGACACAGTGAATGCAGCAGTATTACATAATCCATATGCTGGATTACTCATTGGGAATATACCCAATATAAAAGATTACGTTAAAGAAGTGACCATTGAATCTGACAAGGCACTCGCAAGAACGAAAATTCACATAACGCAAGAAGAAGAAATTACACAAGTGAGAACAAAAGATAACATACAACTGAGAAAACCCATGAAACAGTGGAGATGGGATATGGTAACCATATTTGTTACCCAATTCTTGATTTGGCTTACATCAACCATATCTCAGGTTGAACAAATCGTCACAAACATATTTTCTCAAACGAAGGTATATTTTGGTGACATTACAAATATGTACACACGTTTTGAGAAACATATTACAAGTGTGTCCACGTGAATAAAAAAAAAACATGTAACAAACAACTGCTCACAAATCGAGAAAATTTATGCACAAGCCATAAATGGATATACCTTGATCTGTATTTACTCTATTTATTTGGCATTCTTCTGGTATAGATTGATCAAACATACTTTATTCTATCTGTACACACGAGTGAAAACAATGACAGTATTTAAGTCAACAAAGTTTAAAGATTCAGATATTAGCATACACACAGTTAATAAACACCATAGGTATGTTAGAAAGAAAATTGGTAGAAAGAAATAAACAAATTGAATGAAAGGAAAAATAAAATGGAATGAATAAAAGAATGTAAGGGTGTGAATGAAAATATTAATTCATAAAATCAACACATATTTCACTACAGACACAGTTGGGTCTTATTATTTAGTTATTCCAATTTTCTCTGATATGAAAATACTTTTCAAAAGTGTTCATACTATCTCATATTTCAACAATTTATTGTAAGACATATTTTGGTTCTCTATTCTTCAGACAATTGTGTTACTTATATCTATATTAGAGAACATTATTAATTTTTATGAATATTATTTGATTTAAATATTTATTCTTGTTGAATCAGAATATTACATGCTGTTTCTGGTTTATGTTAGTAGAAGTACTACAAAACTACAATTTAAGATCTGCAAGATTCTAGTCAATTTGAATATTGTGAAAGATCTTCTTAGTAGATTGTAAATAGATAGGTCTGCTTCACAGTTGTTCATTTTGTTCTGAGTATTTAGTTGTGTTGTTCATAGATTGTTAGAAAGGTTTAACACATATATTACAAATGGCACCTAATTAAATTGGCAATATACATTACAACCAGCAGATTAAAATATATGAATTAGTATGTGATTTAGTCAGATAGATACATATCTGGATATTTTTATTTTTACCAGAGACATAAGAAAATGATGAGATATCTGGTCTTCGGACTTATTGCAACTTTTTCCGCATATTGTGATTCCTGGAGGGAAAGAATATGGTCATTCGTGTCTATTCCATTACGTGGAGACAGAACTTAGAACGATCGAATCTGTAATATGACGATCTGAGCGAGTACTAATTCCTCAGGAATTCACATTCGAACTAAGTATCTTTATTAGAGATACTAAGTTAATAAGTGTGATAACATTAGTATATTGTGTATAAATTGGTATATATTAATTTATAATTATGTTAATAGTTAACTCAGTTATAGTAATTAATTATGTTATTAGAATACTTAAATGCTTAATTAATGGATCAATATTAATAATGGTTCAATTTGAATTTGATAATTGTCAAGAGTTTCTAGGATATCCATACAGGATGAGCCACTGCAACGAATGTCACATGATAGTAATAAAGGATCTCTAAAGTACCATGGCAAACAGCAATGACGTCATTTAATTGATACAAGAAACACCCAAGAAGTACAGAAATCAACGACAGAATTGACCATCAACGGATAATGGCTGCTTGGTACCTATTACTAACCCTCGTCCACAACTCCGGATTTTAACCTAGAGTGAGGACACTTGTTCATTTGGACAAGTTAGGGACTAATATTATATTAGTTCGACCGGTCCCCCCATAGACCAGCCACACGACGTCCAACGTAGGTTTGGACTGGTGGGCGTGCCCGTCATATGATTTAATTATTTTTTTTTTTGGGGGGGGGGGGGTAGTTAATTAGGGCCATAATGTCGTACTCATGATATCATGATGTCAGCAATGCTATTTTGCATGGTTTTAGCACAAGGTGTGTGTATATATATATATATATATATATATAGTATATGTGTGTGTGTGTGTGTGTGTGTGTGTGTGTGTGTGTGTGTGTGTGTGTGTGTAGAAATGATGGTATCATTTGAGGTCTGGGGGGGGGGGCATAATGCCAAAATAGTTATTGCTAATGAAACATAGAATGCAGAAGGGACCAAAGGAAAATCCCAAGGTGCAATAAAGTGAACAGTGCACTGAAGCCAAAGAGACGGGATGCGTCACGAAAGCGTAAAACCTAACAACGGGATACGCTGTGAAGGCATGTTACAAACCGGTTGGGTTTGAAATTGTGCGACCGACTTCTTGTGGCAAATGGTTGTTCGGATGCGGTGATTTCATGATATTCAAGGAAGGATAACAGGAGGAACTTGTTGATGAGAGCCGTGGCTGGTAAGAAGTACAGGGAACCGAACCTAGACAAATATTCAACGAACGAGACAGCAAGGATCTAGATAAAGGATGGAAAAGAGGCGTCAGGGCTAGACCATAGGGATTAGATAGGATGATAATTCCTGGTCATTGAGTAGATGTTGTCCCTACGATAAGGGCGCGCTACGTTTCCATTGGAAGTTTGTCGTAGGACTCTACAAGGACAAAATAAAGGACTTAAAACGTTTGCTGAACTGTCCGCTTGTGTTTTCATGTTCACCTATTTTACAAGGTGAGGTATTCAGATTTTGTTGTCAACGTTCTGAATTGACGAGTTGAGAATGCTTCGTCGTAAACGTTCGTTTATCATTATTAATCACATGAGGCGGAGTTGCGACAAGGCACAGTCTCCCTGGCGAAGGCGAGGACGCTGTTCGTAATGCCGTATATCCACGTACGAAACACAGCGGCGTAGGATTCGGCAGCGAATCGCATCATGTTGGTTTCTTATGAAAAGGTATTAAGCTGGTTGTTCAGAAATCAATGGCAAACTACTGAACGTAAACCTTGCCAAGACATTAACAGCAGCTGAAAAACGCTGTTGTTGATAGTGATGTCTTGTAAATAGGATTGTTTTTTTTTAAATGTTGCATATCCCTTACAGGACGTTGCATGTCAACACCAGCATTTTTCAGCTGCTGTTGATGTACTAGGCAAGTTTTACGTTCAGTAGTTTGCCATTGCTTTCTGAACGACCGGTTCCCATACCAACACGTTATAACACAACGCGACACGGTCTGCTGCACAAATTGGTCGCAGCTGAGTTTCGAACATCTGGTAAGCGGCTCACGAACCGCGTTCGCAAGCCTTTGGCCACGGAGAACGGCAAATATAATATGCAAATATATATATATATGCACTGTTGATTCTCTTATTAAAAGTGAGAGACATGTACTCTTCATTATTATCCCTTAACACATGCTCTGACCTAATTAAACATAAAAATTATCATTGGGTTGTAAAATATGCATCTTTCAATGTAAATGTATGCACACATTTTTGATATGCTTATTATAGACACTGACTGTAATTTTATTGTGGGACGGCAAAGCAAATCAAATAGATGGTGTAATGATTTATTATTGCATGATCTGACCTAATGGAAATAATTGAAATGGCCTCATAATAAACCCAGCAGCCAGCTTCTAAAGTAAATCATAATACACTCTTTTAATACAGCCCATGGAAACCATACATATTAATATCTATGGGACTAGGAAACAGAACAGATGGTGTCACTATTTTATTAATATCACATGATTTGAATCAGTGAAATATTTAATAATGTTAGTTAGTTGCATATCCTTTACTGGGTGTCGCAGTCAACACCAGCGTATTTTGCTGTTGTGATCTCTTGGCAAGTTTACGTTCAATAGTTTGTCATTGCTTTCTGAATGACCGTCCCCCATACCATTTTACCAAATCGCCCACAGCTGTGTTTCGAACACGGGTATGCGGGATTACGAACTGTGTCCGTAACCTCTTCACCGGGGAGCTGGCTTTAATAATGTAGTTGATTAATAACAGTTACTCAAATTAATATAACTCAGAATAATATTTTTGTATATGCAGACTACCGGTTTTCGTGGCGGAGGCGTTACAGACGCGATTCGTAATCCCGTATAACCGAGTTAAAAAATACCCGTTTCGTATTTGTAAAATTCTCACAATTGAGACTATGAATCGAAGAAAGTCTACGTGAGCCAGACTCGGGCGTTCTAACAACTCCTCTTCTTTCTCTTTTGCCATTTATTCCCAAATAGGACATATGGTCGCAAACAACCCAAAGGAGGCCGCCCTATCGTTTGCTACCTACTACACCACTCTCCATGTTCTCCCCATATAGTTCATGATCTTTAATCAGTGGCAGACTGTCCGCGTTGTCAGCTTGCCCGTAGGCAAGTAGACCCCGGGGGGACACAGATGATGTTTGGTCTCTTAATCATTAGACAATATGTTAAAAATGTCAATGTTCTGTTAATAGCTTTGTCTTCTTGCAACAATTATTTGTAGACCAAGAGTGCCAATGTCATTTATTGTTTTCTTCGTGGTCTTCCTCACTAGAATGCGGCTTTTGTTTATGGGCTGGCTTATGAGTACCAAGCTATGCGCTTAACTAAACTCCTTCGAAAATGGAGTACTTGAAAATTATTTAGTCCTGTCAAAGATTACAAGTTATTCTAGTCCGAATAATGATATACACCTGGTTTAAGCAACACCCTAGAAGATTATGGACATTTAGGAGTCCTGATAGCAGGATCAGAAACCAGATTGACTACATTCTGATTAGCAGAAGATTTAGAAACGCACTAACAGTAGCAAAAACAGTTCCCAATGCTGATTGTTATAGTGACCACAGAATACTTACAGGAACATTGAGGATAAAGCTGAAGAAAGTCAAGTATATAACAGGAAACACTAAATATGATTTGTGTACATTGAGTAATAACAAAGAAATACAAAACTAATTCAACATAGAAGTACAGACCAGATTTTATATAATGTCTGATCTAGAGATATTATTCCAGGATGTGAATGATCAATGGGAGATGTTAAAGAATTCAATCAGATTGGCTGCAGAGACAACTATTCCAAAATTAAAGAAAGTGGGTTGTAAGAAATGGATGACTGAAGAAATTTTACACCTAATGGAAACAAGAAGACTTGTCAGAATCTCCAATAAGGCTCTAGAGAGGTTATAAGAGGTAACACAAATATAGTAGGGAGACACCAGACAGGAGAGACACCAGCGCTATAAATAGCCTCACAGGGAGACACATTCGTGTCAGACAAGGGGCTAACAGGTACAAGTGAGCGAGGGCTTCCCCAAGCTATTGGGAAGCTTGGCCTTACGAGTAACCGTGAAGTGCCCGGTTACTCTAGCTCACAAGCCAGCGTGCTTGGGACTCCATGCACGCAGGACTAGCTACTGCACGGAGGGGATAGCGTCCGTGCTTGACCACGCAATGTGTAGCGTGTGGACAGACCCGACTGGAGACGGTAGACATGTTCTTGACAAATGCTATAGTTTCTAGGCAATAGTCAAATATTAGGCTGTAGATTTAGATTGTGATTGTTAGCATCATTTCTCACCACTTCATTGCATTCATGTTGTATGACGATAATGAAGCATACCGCTCGCAGAGCTATTATAATGCCAGCTCTAAATAAATTGCATCCCTTTTGCAAATGTCACGAGTTGTTATTTCGTGCGGTGCAAATGTAGGGGAGTCCTGACAGACCTGTAGCAAGCAAGTCGCTGACAAGACTCAACAAAAATAATCCTGCCAAATGTGAAGAAATTCACAGGCAAGTCAGAATATTATGTAGGAAGGCAAAAGAATCATGGCTTGAGGAAAAGTGCTTAGAAATTTAAACACAACACAACAGTCAAAATACCAATTTAGTGCACAAAAGAATTCAGGAAATTACTAATAAAAGAACAAGTACATCAACAGGCTGTCTAAAAACTAAAGATGGCAAAATCATAATAGAAAAAGATCAGATTCTACATGTATGGACAGATTATGTGAAAAACCTGTATAATGATAACAGAGAGGAACCGTATGATATTAGATTTAATCATGAAGGACCACCAATTTTAAAGACGGAGATTCAAAATGTTCTTAAGCATATGAAAGCTGGCAAGGCCCGAGGTACAGATAACATCACAACAGAAATAATTAAAGCTTTAGAAGAATTTGGTTTAGAGCAAGTCACTAGACTGCTGAACACATTATATGATACTGGAGATATACCTTCTAAATTATGTAATTCTGTATTTATTGCAATCCCAAAGAAATCAGGAACCTTAAAATGTGATCAACATAGAACAATTAGTATAATGAGTCACATCACAAAGATTTTGTTACGAATTATCATGCAAAGAGAGAGGAAGAAAATACAACCTGAAATAGGGGAAGAACAATGTAGGTTTGTAGAAGGAAAGGGTACAGTAAATGCTGTTTATATGCTGCGAACAGTTATTGAACGTGCTATAAAAGTAAACAAGGATATACATCTTTGCTTTATTGACTACACAAAGGCTTTTGATAGATTTAGACATGTCAACATGGTGGATATGCTTGCAGATCTACAAATTGATGAGAAAGACATTAGACTTTTAAAAAAGCATATATTGGAAACAACAAGCTGCCATAAGGATTGATACTGAAGTGGGACAATATCAACCTATTAAGAGAGGTGTTAGGTAGGGATGTGTAATGTCTCCAGATCTTTTTTCCCTATACAGTGAAAATATTTTCATAAATGTAGAAGATATAAATGGAATCAGCATTGGAGGAAAAAACATAAATAACATTAGATATGCAGATGATACAGTATTGATTGCAGACAATGCGCAGGACCTGCAACAATTAGTAGACGCGGTTGTTGTACACAGTGAGCAGCTGGGGTTGGAATTAAATTGTAAGAAGACACAGGTTATGGTCGTCACTAGGAAGAACGAAGTACCACAATGTAATATACAAGTAAATGGGAATATTCTTCAACAAGTGAATCGATACAATTATCTCGGAACATCTGATGGGAGATGCCTTGAAGAGATTAGAACAAGATTCGTCATGGCGAAAGTAGCCTTTATCGAAATGAAAAACATTCTGACCAATAAAAAGATGTCAATTGAAAAGAGAAAAAGAGTGTTGAGGGGGTACATAGAGACTGTTCTTTTGTATGGATGTGAAACTTGGACAATGTACAGTCAAGCTGAAAAACATTTGATGGCTACAGAAATGTGATTTCTGAGGAAAATGCAAAGAATACCATGGACAGATAGAAAAACCAGTGACCAAGTACTACAGGAGACAAATGAAAATCGTAGACTGATTAGAGAAATTAGACGAAGACAGTCAAACTTTCTCGGACATGTTATAAGAAGAAATGGATTGTAGAACTTATTGACAACTGGCAAGATCGAGCGGAACAGACCAAGAGGAAGACCGAGAGGAAAATACCTGGATGGCTTTGCCACGTGGCATGGACGAGACAGGAACACTGAGCTGATCCTCGACGCTGGTGATCGAGTGAAATACCGAGTCATGACCGCCCACGCTTTCCGGAATGGCACATGATTGATTGATTGAATGATATACAATGTCACGCCTAATGAATTAGGCGTAAATCTATTCAATGGAAGATATTCTGGTTCTTTCTCCACATCTTCCATACTTATGTGGTGGTGTGTGACTTTCGCCTTTGATAGCAATATCCGGTTTTTAGGAAAAGTTAATAGCTCAGTTGCAGATGTGCCCACTCATTCCAATGGAAATACATAAGGAGAGAGGTGTTAGAGTTATATAAACAAGCACCAACTCCTTTACCTCTTTTCCTACTACAACTACACCACCACCACCACCACCACCACCAGCACACCACTACCACCACCACAGCCGCCGCCTCCGCCGACGCAGCCACCGTCACCACCACCGCCATCACCTTCAACCATCGTATGCTGCTCCCTATTCAGTAGCTCATCAATTAATTAATTAATTAATTAATTAATTAATTCAGTACCATGTCCTTCCCAGAACCTCGCTCCAATAACAACCTTCCGGAAAACTTCCCGATCAGAAGCAAGATGTCCCCCGTCTGATACACCCATCTGGAGATCATGAGCCACATCCTGCACCCATCTTCTCTTTGGTCTTCCTCAACCTCTCTTCCCAGTCATATACCCCTCCATGGTTGTTCTCTCCAAACATTCATGGCTTTTCAAGTGACCAAAATATATACATTTTCTTTGTTTTATCGTCTTTAATAACCAACCCTATTCAATATTCAGCTCTTGAAGTATATGCCATGTAGCGTCGGAGGCAAGAGTTAATGATTTGAAATAAAATACGAAACTCGTGGCAAAGTTAACTGAGTGGCGGATGAATACAGAAGTTGCTATATGACGTCACGGTGAACTACGTCACGATAGTCAGAGAGGAGTTTGGTAAACATCATGGAGATGGGCGGTCTAGATCTCAACATCGAAGTATCAACAACAATTCCAATTGAAAGATGTTATGGACATAATATATGATACTCCCGCAACATCAGGAAACATGGGCACAGTCTGGATTGCGAGGAACGATCGGGGATGAACGCATAGCGCACAGGAAATGAGAAGAATAGATTGCATCACAACTGGCCGAGCGATCAACCGTTAAAGGTCAATGCGCCAGCACAGGCATAGATCAAAGCAAGTCAAAGGAACTTAATGTAGGTAGATGTCGATGGACCCCGCGCAATTTATTTAGGACATAGGATAGAATCGGATTCGGCAGGTAAAATTATATATTTCTCAATAATTATTTATTATATTTTGACCCATCCTCCCATCAATATGGGAAAGGTCATATAACTATTTGTTGATAACCTGTCCGACCGATCAACACTATTAAAGTTTAATTTGATGTGGAATGCCAACGTTGCTGCCGTAATTTTCGTTGACATTAATTTCTGGTTTCCGTTGATCTGCTACAATGTTTGTTTGGACAGCGAGCTTGATTGGAAGAGAAAAGCATTCTAACAGAAATTATAAGACACCAACATTATAGCAGATATGGAGGCTCGAAGTACGGGAGCCACATTTACTAGAAGAAGACGCCATTAGTCATTTTAGTATAACTACTCAAGACGTGCCAGATGGCAAGTGCCATTTTATTATAACTACTCAAGGACGTGCCAGATGTCAAGTGTCATTTTATTATAACTACTCAAGGACGTACCAGAGGTGAATTGTCAGTTTATTATAAAACTAAAGAACGTATCAGATACCATTTGGAATATGGAAATACCGCCGTCTCCAGAATTTTACATCTTTTATTCTTCTATTCGTAATTTGTCTTTGTGTGAACACCATTTGGATTCAGGAATTAACAATGTCACTACTTTGGACAGCCATTTTGAATTTTCCGGGATTAGTACCAATCAACATGTACAGTATCCAGGTCAGTAAATTGTAATTCAGTGTAATTTTTACTAAATCAATGGACCGACCGTAGTTGCGGAGACGGACAGTAGTTAGCAGAAGATACAATTTACATCCATATTTGGAACAAACTATCTCCTTTTTTGGGACACTTCCAACAAGTCTACGACGAGGATTTACATTTTGTATATTTTCAAAAAAATTTTCACGAGGCAGTAGGATGTATGGGACAATCAGTCATCATTTACGGATACCAATTGTTTTGGACATATATTTCAAATTTTGTTGAGGATCGTATGTTCAACACCATGAGCGACTGCAGCCAAGTGAGAGCGGAAGAACAGGCCCGTCAAATTGTTTGTTGCTGTTTGTTGCGTTCTGTCCTGGTGTTTAGAGATTATTTATTGGAATCGCTCTGTGGCTCCTTTGTCGACGTCGTGAGTGTGCGGGCGGTTGAAAGGGCTACGTTTGTGACAGATAATTCATTTTTTCCGGCACAAAAATACGTTCAGTGCTAAAAGCGGTAAGATCGTTGCCAATATTTTATTGTGACAACCTCACTGCTGGATAGAACCTTTAGTGTGTTGTTATAGTCTTTATCTTTTGTTATTATACGTCCTCAGTGTTTCTTTTCCATGTAAATACATATGTTCGTGTGCGTTAAAGTTAGTTTCTCTATTTCTGGTAGTAGTTTTCATGTGTCCTGTAGTGTGATCTTCTTGTGTGTGGTGTGTTGTGTGTGTGTGTGTGTGTGTTGTGTGGTGTGTGTGTGTGTGGCTGTTGTGTGTTGTGTGTGTGGTGTGTGTGGTGTATATATATATATACTCTATATATATATATATAATATATATATATATATATATAAACACCAGCGCTTTGTCTGGAATACAAGGTCATCGTGGTAAGTCAATATTTATTTCCGCGTGGACTTACCACATCGTCGTTCTCGATCACCGTCTTATAGCATTGTTCATCATATTGACATTCGATTCAGTTGGTATTCTCATTTTACGCGTTTACTTTCAAACTTCCACACGATTTAGCACCACACACATACAGATTTAATTTCAGCTGTTAAGTTAACAGAATATTATTGCACCATGTCGACATTACAAGATTTTATGGATATGGGCGAGAAGTCCGGATTGACCAGTCATGAACTTAGAGCATGGGCTAAACAGGAATTAACAACAAAATGATCCCTGGGTATATGGACTAATGGATCAATCAATGAATCAATGGGTTATAAATGGCTCAATGGTTTACTAATAAGCCTACCGAACGGTCGATACAAAATAGACGACGGCCAGTGTAATTCCTAGCTTTAGTCCTTTGCTTCATTCGGTTAGTAGGTGGTCATAGGTAGCATTTCCTTAATATCCGGTTGCATAGCCTACTATATTGTCTATCTCTCCCTTGTGAGGTCATGCATTATTGTATTATTGTTCTCAGAGTTGATTATGCATTATGTGACTGCAATGCATGTACTGGTTACTCTATGCGATTATGTTGTAGATTGTAACCTTGTTATGCTGTAAGAGTGAATAAATATTCTTTTGAGTTGCCTTTCATTTCGACTTGTCAGTCTGAGGTTGTGTAGATTAGAGTAGTTTAGAGATCTTGTGAGGCTGTACATCTCTCCTATAACCTAACATACACCACGAGACATTGATGGTGAGATAGAAATATATTTACCGTTCTCACGCGGAAACACAATCTAAATCTATCCTATCTCTTCATCTTTTCCATTATCTCCATCATCTCCTTCTCTCTCTCCCTCTCCCTCTATCCTTATTATCAAAGATGGTGCGTATTAGGCAGAGTTCGAGTGAGGAACGACCCCTTAGGCTTCACACTATTTCAATCATTTCCCTCGCATCCTCTTCTTTATCTTCTCTCTCTCCTCCCTTCATCTCTCTCCATCTCTCTTCTTTTTCTCCCTTTCACAAAAGGCGTCGTCGGCAGGATCTGTTTCCAGAATATTCTCGGGTTTCGCATTGTAGTCCAGGAGTTCCCAGAATATTCCATATGAAATTTGTCTCTGCGGTGTCATGTTATAATATATGGTAAGATCGTATACATAGGATTGTCGCTTACAGTCAGTAGTTCGTGGTTGCCGATTCGATAGTTGTCTCAGTAAGTGCTCCTTTACTAGGCTATTTATTTCATAGCTGGTCGGTAAATCGTCTGAACTATCTGTCGGCGAGGTTTCTACTATGTCTTTTCAGTTTGAAACGATTGTGTATACACTGGCTATAACCACCTTGCTACAACAGCATCGACTAAATCCACCTTGCTACAAGAACACCGACCAAGTCCAACGTACTACAAAATACCCAGGGAGGGCCAACTCAGAAGGAGAGTTAGAGCAGCGGAATCTGTCCGAAATGAGCTCAGATAACAGCTGAGCAGTGCAAGGCAACATAAGGGTGGCCTTATCTTTTCATCGATAGAGGACCGAGCTCCTAATGTCAGTGCACGTTAAAGACTAACTCGCTGATTAAAGGGTATCAAAATAAAATACCCCACCGTTATATAAAGGTCACCCCTCTTCGTCCGTAAAGTCAGAGTCATGATTGATGACAGGTTATGGCAAGTGAAACCCAGAGCCATGCAAAGTATAAGAACTCAATTCCTACAACCCAACATTTAAATGAGGCCAAAGCTGTGGCTGTCCGGGGAATGAATTTCGCTGACTCTTTTAGGAAACAGTTATGAAGCTGACTAGATGATCGAACTCAATATTTCTTGTTGCAGTGTAGACATCCGAGAACACTAACAAACTATAGCGCATCTTCCTCCCCCCTTTTGTGTTGCCCTGCAAGAAACGACAATAGGAACCGTTCATACTAGCGTCCCCCACCCGCAGCAGGTATCGACGGACTGTTCCGTACATTACTAGTGGTACATGTGGCTTACCACAAATGCACGCATGAACGACAATGATTAGATCAACAAGAAGGGATGTGTCCCTTGTGTTAGGCAGTAAGTTCATGGTACAAGGAACCAGTGTTAGATATATTAACATAGTTGAGAAGTGAATGAACCGTGACGCCTTATATTTCTGCCGGTACATATAAAATATACACTTACAAAAGGCAATATTAGAAGTTTAGTGAAAGGAAATGGAAATCCACCAGAAAAAGCAGAAAATTGCAGGGCGCAGACACGGTAACTGTGAAATTCAGCATGACGCAATGAACATTGGTTAAATAATTAGTTAAACATCTGTTCTGTGGTGCTGGTTCATAATTGAATGGCATATTTTTTTAAGGGCCATATAATCAGTCAAATTATGCCATCCTTTGTTTTACAGGTTGATAAATTTAGTTAGAAACATGTTATTTTGCTGTTTAACTGATTGCCTGCCAGAGGCCTATTGATAGACCCCGTAACCCAAATTTGACACACAGGAACCACCCTATAGATCTGTTATTTTTCCTTTCCAGTCCACAATTTTTAGTGTCCCATTGATTTAAACTTTTAAAACGAACGATTTCCTTTCCTTCCGTGTGCTTCCGTGTGCAAAGAACAGGCATGGTCCGTGTACATGTTAGGAAAATGTTTGTTGATATTTCGAAATTCGAAGTGACATTATCTTCTCGTTCTGCACCTCATATATTTTAATAAAATTACCGTTTTAAACAGTTTTATATTATAGTTATTGTGATGTAAAGGACTTTGTGAAAGATAATAAAACGAACCTGTGCAGTAGTCAGATAATTATATAGAAGACGGTCATAATATAGAAAAAATAATCTAACAGTGAAATTTACTAAGAATATGATGGCTTTTCCATTTTGTGTGAAAATGATGTGCTTCATAATGTTATGATTTCATTGCGTTTTATTCGTGTTATGGAGCAGTTCTTGTGATATTCTTGAACCCAACTGGTGTGTGTAACATAATTCACTAAATTTAACTGGATTAGTGGCTTCGGATAGAAAATAACGCCTTGGTAAGTGAATTTTTTTCATAATTTTTAACACTTTAATTTCAATTGTTATTATTAAAACTCTCATTATTGTCATAATATTTGTAACCTATCAATTAATTATTAACACTGTGAGGTTCCCTGTGCAATTCTCTTTAATTTGATATGCAATAAAATGCATCTGCTACCATTTTAACCATTTTAAAAGCTTTATTGTGACAAACCCCTACTTCAAATTTTCTGCCTTGAATTTCTGTTTGGGTATGACCACTTTTTTGTTTGGCAGGCAATCAGTTAAATGAATATGACTACTTGATAGGATCAACTGTCGTGGAGTAGTTAGCTCCCTTGTTGGTTGCATAACGGAAGCTGTCGAGTCGAGTTTAATGCCTATGTGAATGTTCTTTTTTGTGTGCCTCTCTCCGTTGTGTTCGAGGGCGGTCACGATTGCAGTATTTGGTGTCACAGTAACAACACATAGCTCAAGGGCGGGCCAGCTTATAAGCTGTGATTGCCCGAGTAGATGTTAATGCGGGTACATGTTGTTTTTATTACTGTGAAGAGGCAGGGCGAAGAATACATGTTAGCGCCAAGGTGTCCAAGATCTGGGCACACATTTTTTTTTCAGAGCTGTTTCAGCGCCAAGACAATAGAGCATGATGTCCAAGGAACGGGCACACATTTTGTTGTTGTTGTTGTCAAGAGTTGTGTTATGGTAGGTGTTCGGTTTGTTTCTATGGCCACTAAATATGGTGTACTTACAGTAGGGGATGATTTGTTTTTGTGTACACCAGCGATGGTTGTGAAGATGGCAGCTTCAGGCTGAGGTTTCCTTGCGAATAGGGGACAAGTGGTTGTTTTAATATGTGTGTGACCGGGTATTTGCCTGTGGTGTCACAGGAATTGTTACAATGATTTTCAGATTCAAGGATGACTGTCACTTTTATTTGCAGATGTCTTAGTGGGTAACACCTATGTAAATTTGATTGTTTTTACTGTTGTTACAGGGGAGTGGCATGTTAAGTGAAGGCCTATATTGAAATTGTTTTCTATTTTTGGTTCCCCTACGTATTTCATCCATGGAGCTAAGTGTCGATGTTGATGTCAGGGTTGCTGGTTTAATTTGTATGCAGACTGCATATATCTCATGGCCACTCATAAGATAAGGTATTATATTTTGGCAGAGACTGATGATTTTTTTTCATGGTCACTGATATTTGTTACTTATAGCCTCAGGTTCAGGGGATATAATTGACTGAAAGGTTTGGGGCTAATGATGAAGTCCCACTGACTTATTGTTAACCTAAATAGTCCCAGATTTACACAGGGCCTTGTCTAACACACCAAGACTATAGATCTTTCTTGTTCGACGGGATCCGGCGAAAAATTGGGAGGGGGATATGTGATCGCCTGATGCGTCACATGATAGTAATGAGACACAAGATAGTAGTGCCACCAAACAATAGGATATTTTTAAAACGTTTAGGGAGCTCAGGGACTCGGGCGACCAATGAACCGGTAAACCCTAGGTTTCCTCGAAAGTAATCAGAGTAAGGTTTTTCAGCCAAAAGTAACATAAATCTGTTCTGGACTGTCAAATGGCCGTGAAAAACTCTAGATGTAGAAAAATGTATAGTTACAAACAGGTCAGGATTGATTTTGGGCTGTCAAGGAACAAAAGTAGGTACCGTAGGACGGCAGATTTATAGTCGTGGGAAATTCATGAACTAAGAAACCGAGAGTTAACCTTAGGTTCGGACGTGACGATCTAAAATAAACTGATAGAAACTAATTAAAACATGCAGATCAGCCAAGCTGCGTGCTGTAAGCTGATTGGTAGTCCTTTGCGAAACGATTGGGAGGCAAAGTCCGCGTGACTTAGGACGCGGGCAGTAGCAGCACAGGTAGAAGTGACATATACTTTACGATCCAGTCAGTTTGGACAATGTGGAACAAACAAGAGTACGGTTTAGCAGCAGGGCTCTTTTGAGCCGGGGGCTGGGCTATTGCTCAGCCCAGGAGGTATGAGTTCGGAACTTCGGCGATGGTTATGTCCATATCCCAGGCTGATTAGTGTCCAGGAAGATGAGGAGGAGGTATTGAAGACGGAAAAGATGCACATATCAAAGTTCCGTCTGGATCACCGGGAAAAGAAGATGATTAAAGGATCTGTGGACCAATTTATCCCAAGCAGATAGACCTGACGCAATTGAACACTTATTCCGAGGAACACAAAATGGCGTGCAAGCCGTTTGAGTAGGACTGCTAGCTAAAGGAACCGTTCTTTAGTCGTAATAAATGGCTAAAAGTCGCACATGACGTACATTGGCCAGAGAGGAGACGAGGTTGTTGGAAACACACAGGAGACTAAGGTCAAACATGACTGAAAACGTCTGGAGGGATCCACGACAAACGAGAGGTTGAAGAGAGCAAATATATATCAACTGTGGAACCCAGAAGGACAGCGGGACGGCAGAAGCTGAACTTAAGTTGATATAAGTCATTGTTAGAATATTCGCTAGATTATAATAACGTACCTTAGTTTAGAAAGCTATAGCAATCTACCGTAGATGAACTTACCAAGTAATCATGAATAATAGACAAATGCTAGGTAACTGTAATAGCAGTCTAAACGCTAACCCGCTAAGAAATCACAATCCGGCAAATGTCAGGACTGAATGCGACTTCCTGCAAATGACCCATATCTAACTGGCTGAACTAGAGTGATGGGAGTCAAATTAATCGATTAGATGTGCAGAGTGTAGATAAGCTCTCTCTCTCTCTCTCTCTCTCTCTCTCTCTCTCTCTATATATATATATATATATATATATATATATAATATATATATATATATATATATATATCTATATATATATATATATAAGATGGGCAATTCGTTATACAACAATTATATGCACTCGCAGGCTGGTATCTGATTGAGAAGAGCATAACAGGTCTGGGCAATATCGAGGCAAAATGGCACCCGCTTCAAACATAAACAAACACAGCAAACGGACAGAAGGTACGAAGTCACCCGGGGCCACTAGGTCAAACCAAACTATGAGACTGGATGACAATAGCTCGCCCAAGACGGAGCTGTATGGACTGAAATGCGTGCCTTTTTTTTTAGCTAGACAGAGGTAAAGCGGGGTCGCGTTTCTGATTGTTGTGTAGTTAGAACGGCCTGGCGAGGTACAGGCGGTGAGTTCAAATCTACACGAAAGTCCGGGTAAATGGTTAAATACTTTTAGGTTTATTTTGACAGTAGACGGCGTACTGGGAGATAGGAAATAATAACGTTAGTTAAATATATGTAGACGATAGATTACTGTGTTTACAATACTGTTGTTAATTTATGTTATGGCTAAGATATATGTAGTAATAATGGGGATACATAATGATGATGTTGCTGATAAGGCCTAATACTAGTGTAGATAATGAAGCGATAAATGCTAGGGACCCTGCAGGCAGTGAAAGACTAAGGTTTATTTTAATATAACACTCACGGGAATTGTTTTTTCTCATGTTTCAGGCATTTGCCTGGGTAAATCGGCAGTACCCGAACAAACGGGTAGCCTCTGAACAAGCTTAACTGGGAACAAAATGATCTCTGGGTATATGGACTAATGGATCAATCAATGGATCACTGGGTTATCAATGGGTTATAAATGGCTCAATGGACTACTAATAAGCCTACCGAACCGTCGCTACAGAATAGACGACGGCCAGTGTAATTCCTAGCTTTAGTCCTTTGCTTCATGCTGTTAGTAGGTGGTCATAGGTAGCATTTCCCTAATATCCGGTTGCACAGCCTACTATATTGTCTATGTCTCCCTTGTGAGTTCATGCATTATTATATTGTTCTTAGAGTTGAGTATGCATTATGTGTCTGTAATGCATGTATTGGTTACTCTATGCGATTATGTCGTATGTTGTAACCTTGTTATGCTGTAAGAGTGAATAAATATTCTTTTGAGTTGCCTTTCATTTCGACTTGTCAGTCTGAGGTTGTGTAGATTAGAGTAGTTTAGAGATCTTGTGATGCTGTACATCTCTTCTATAACCTAACATACACCGCGAGACATTGATGGTGCGGTAGAAATATAACTACCGTTCTCACGCGGAAACACGAACCTAAATCTGTCCTATCTCTTCCTCTCTTCCTTTATCTCCATCATCTCCTTCTCTCTCTCTCTCTCTCTCTCTCTCTCTCTCTCTCTCTCTCTCTCTCTCTCTCTCTCTTCTCTCTCTCTCTCTCTCTCTCTCTCTCTCACCATCTCTTCACACTATTTCAATCATTTCCATCGCATCCTTTTCTTTCCCTTCTCTCTCTCCTCCCTTCATCTCTTTCTCCATCTCTCTTCTTTTTCTCCCTTTCACAGATCTAATGAACTTTAACACATGTGTGTGTAATATAATTTGTGATGAGCCTCCATGAGGACAGTTACACATATGAAGTTAATATTTATGGCAAAATGAAGTTAAACCATATTTGAACTAACTTGAAAAAAGACACATTCAATATAATTTGACACATGGGTTGGTCTATAAATTATATCTGAAGGTGAAGAACTCACACTACCGGATCACGTTTGTTGACAGTGAATATGAAATACCACATGATATGGCTGAGTGAAGTTAACCGGTAGAGGATAAATAGAACCAGCTTGAGTATAACAGCAAACATCACATTAGTACAGGATGATCACCACAACGTCCGTGTCCATAAAAAAGAGAGAGTTTCTTTTGTTATATTCATATCATTAGAGTAGCTCACGATCTATTACCCTTTGGTTATATATATCAACGTTACACGTATTCACATTACACAATCACACATAGACATATACACACAGGCACATACACATACATACATATATACATACAGACATACACGTGCACACACGTGAGCAGTGTTTACCAACGAGACATCATACTCACCGACTGCAAAGATTGTCCTGTCAGTTTCCCTTGAGGTATTTGGATCAGCGAGCTGGTAGAGAGTAATTTGTACAGCGCCTATTCCTTAGTATTTATACCCCGTTTTTGTCGATATGGCCTAGACCACGTGACCTGGTAGATTAGTCTGCACACAGCTGCGTCTGCAATAACGGGTATGCCTATAAGCCACTGGTCGCAATTATGAGAAGAATCGAGGCCAATGATATTGGTTATCCGACCACCTTATAATACCGGAGATATACCTCGCACTTAGACGACATACATTATAATCCCCTTCCTGTACGTATGGCGAGTATTATTATTTTCCCAACCCCTTTGTATCGACGGAAATAATCCCCCAGGATTAGGCATATATACGAATGAATATTTTTGGTGTTGTAACAGATGGCATTGTTTATTGGTATCTTATGTTCTCCTGTTTATGTTATGTTAAGTTAAACTGTGAAGTCTGATGCCTCTGTTTTTTCCCTCAGAAATGTGGACACAGCGACACAGATGGACAAGGCGACCCTAATCCTAACCCGTATGACCAAATAGACTCCCCACTTGCTGATGACTGTTACTCTTACCAATAATACGTACCGAGATTACAACCTGTCACCTCGTCTGGGACACCACCTAAGCTTCAACGAACACACCCCTCTTCTTTGCTACACAAAGCCTGGTTGCTACCACCAGCTATCGCCATCACAACTAAGTAACACAAACATTATCAACATTTCTTCTACCCCGCTCGACCTCCCCACTGAGTCTCGAAACTGGCACCCACGGAGGACATCGACGGCCATCTTTACTTGCTTCTTTAAGGTTTTTCTTTAACGATCTGATACCGTATGATGATATTGTTTGAAAGCTCTTTTCGAGATACACTTTCACTCGCCCAACCCTTAACATCACATATCACTAAGCCATAACACTACAACACGTACTAGCGGCCCTCTTTACCTTTTTAAGGTTTTCATTTAATGAGCTGACACCGTATGATAATAGATTTTAAGCTCGTCCACTAAAGACCACTATTAATCAATATCTTTTATTCTTTATCTTTTATTGAAACAATTTTTAAAAAGTTAAAAAAAATACTTTCCCTGCCAATACAGCGATCTTAACATGGTAACGGTACGACAAGGAGGTGTCGCGAACTCACCCCCTAATCCACCCCTTAGACCAACCTTTCCCACCAAATATTCGACCGTAACAACCCAAACATACAACTACGAGGGACCGTTGACTTCACTATACACATCGCACTACCGGGCACCACCTTCTTTGCGCTTACTATTTGCGCCGGCTCCACCCGATCCTTTCAGCCGAAGACACACACACACATCCCGATCCTTAGTAGACTTTTAAAAATTCCCCGCCAAAAAACAACGAGCTTAACAAGCCAAGCATACAACTATGAGATACGGGAGGATCCAGTTGTTAGGAGGATCGGGGACGTAATATCAGACACCACAGAAGGATCTGAAAGGATCAGATCGTTCAGATCCTCTAGGATCGGATCCTCAATATCCGTCATGCGGGGGGGGGGGGCGGCTAGAGCCCCTATATAACTACTTATATATATATATATATATATATATATATATATATATATATATATATATATATATATATATATTATATATATATATATATATATATATATATATATGGTCGTCACTAGAAAGAACGCTGTACCATAATGTAATATAGAAGTAAATGGACATATTCAACAAGTGATTCGGTACAATTATCTCGTAACAATCATAACATCTGATGGGAGATGCCTTGAAGAGATTAGAACAAGAATCGCCATGGTGCAAGTAGCCTTTAGCAAGATGAAAAACATTCTGACTAATAAAAGGATGTCAATTGAAAAGAGAAAAAGCGTGTTGAGTGGATACATAGGGCCTGTTCTTTTGTATGGATGTGAAACTTGGACAATGTGCGTCAAGCTGAAAAACATTTGATGGCTGGAGAAATGTGGTTTCTAAGGAAAATGCAAAGAATACCATGAATAGATAGAAAATACAATGACCAAGAACTAGGATACAAATGAAAATCGTAAATTGATTAGAGAAATTAGATGTAGACAGTCAAAAGTTTATTGACATGTTCTGAGAAGAAATGGATTGGAGAACTTAGTGACGACTGGCAAGATCGAAGGGAACAGACTAAGAGGAAGACCGAGAGGAATTCCTCTGGATGGCTTGGCCACCTGGCATGGACGAGACAGGAACACTGAGCTGATGCACGTCTCTGGTGATCGAGTGAAATGGCGAGTCATGACCGCCCACGCTTTCCGGCATGGCCAATCTTCATGTGCACATGAATCATTTGTCAGTCTTGAATTTTGTATACATGTCTTCGCGTAATTTATTTTTTGTCCCGTTCTGAGGGGCAGAGTAATGATTTGTTCTGTCTGCTTATAAAATAGTAATCATCCTTACAGTGTATTGTGCGCTCTTTCTAGAAGGTCGATAGCGTTAAGGTCTAAATCAAATTGTATCCTTCTTCTTCTATGCGTTTATCCGGAGCGTTTTTTTTTTTTTTTCAGATGTGATTGCGGAGTGTTGTTAGGCACCCTTGGACCGAAACCCTTATGCCAACTCATTCAACTTCTGTGTGCGTTTTTGACCAGGTTAGTATTCCTGGGAGACTCTCATTTTTGTGATACCGTCTCCATCCCATCTAGTAAAGTTGGAACAGTCGAAGACTTCACGGTAATTCCTCAAAGGAAGGCTGGGACAGTCCATGGCATTTTCTGCCATCCAGGGTGGCACCCATAGTTGCAGAGCCGACACATAGCGCCCTGGTGCTGGGCTCACCGAGGGAATCTTCAAGTCCTGCTCATGGCTGCTTTAATTCCTCACTTCAATATATTGGGCATTTCGTTCGCTCCGGGCCGATCCCGCAGAAACCAGGCCAGTCTGCACTCAGTATCCACTCAGCGCGTTTTCGATTCGGACATGTGCTTCTCGCTGTGCCCGGGGACAATATAGTCAGAGCACGACTCTATAGTTCCGGGCACAACGGACATTCGGAAACTTACCTAGTCGGGGCTGTTCCGGACACGAGCTATTCGGAAAACTAGGTAGTCAGAGCTGTTCCTAGCACGAAAGACATTTCACTCAGACGCAGTTGTGTAGTGCCAGTTTTTATTTTGCCACCCGTAGGCCGGCACTTCCGTCTTCGGCGGGCATTTTTAATGAGGTTAGCCTCCTCGGGTTTCGAGGCACGTTAGACTTTTATTGTAGTGGTGTCGCTCGTGGTGTCGTGATGTCCAAGACATCACGATCAACCCTCAAGAGAGGGCAGGGGCAGACCATGGGCATTCCCCGCTATCCAAGGAGGCTTCCATAATTACAGAACCGGCACATAGTGCTCTGAGACTGGGCTCAGCCGAGGAATCGCCATATCCTGCTCATGGCTGCTTTAATTCCTCACTTCCATATATAAGGCATTTCGTTAGCCACTCGCCGCTCCCCGCACAAACCAGGAACGGTCAGTCTGCGGACGACATCTACTAGGTACGTTTTAGCTTCGGACTTCCACGCAATGGATTTGCTAGCCCAGCGTTCCATTTCGTGTTAATGAGACGATTTGAGACCTTTGACTCCACTCACTCTATGAGTATAGATATAAACATTTTCCGTAAACATTTCGTGCGACTGGGGCGCTTTTCTACCTTTAGTAATCGCTCACGGGGTGGGCTATATATGCTGCCGGCTCAGCACCTTAACTCCGGGCATCAGTGAGCGAGAGACGGCCAGGCCCTCTCATCCGGGGATCCCTCATATTCCCCAGCTGAGAGCCTTCGAACAAGTATCTGAACTAAGCATGTAGCGTGCTTAGCCCCTCACCTCCGTTTTGCAGTACGTAGGTAACGGCCTGCTCACATCCAGGTGTTAGTGGATTAGAGGCGTTCAGCCATATCCTTAAGACGGGAGCCTTCGAGTATGTGTCTGGACCAAGTATTGGTGACTTCGTGCGCCTTATTTAAACTTTTGACTGCTATCCTCAGTCAACCTGCAGAGCAGCAGGTTGTGTCTCTCTTAGCCTGGTCCCTATCATGAGAGCTGTCCAATATGTAGTTGTATATCCATCGGCATAGCGCTTGGGGTCACTGGGGCACTTAAGCTCCCCTCCCCCACCGCGGCAAGGTAGAGACACATCGGGGGGAGGGGGATTGTATCCATCTCTTCCCAGTTCTCTCGCCTCATGCACCCTCATGTCCATATTCATGTCCCCCCTCATGTCCACCCTCATGTCCCCTCTCATGTCCACCCTCATGTCCATATTCATGTCCACCCTCATGTCCATATTCATGTCCCCCCTCATGTCCACCCTCATGCCCCCCTCATGTCCTCCCTCATGTCCACCCTCATGTCCATATTCATGTCCACACTCATGTCCCCCCTCATGTCTACCCTCATGTCCATATTCATGTCCCCCCTCATGTCCACCCTCATGTCCACCCTCATGTCCATCTTCATGTCCACCCTCATATCCTCCTTCACGCCATGCCCTGTGTGCATCTTCGTGCCAATCGACCCCAGCCTCTTCTTCCATGACACACACCTTCCATCATTGTTCTCTCCAAGCCACTGTGACATTTAATATTGCCCAAATATTGTAGTTTCCGAGACACACTGCTGTTTAAGAGCCAGTTTTCTTCAGTGCTAAGATCTTGTAAATATTCAATATTTTTTTCTTCTTACTTGTCCACGATATTCTAAGAAATTGTCTGCAAAATGTAAGCTTACAAGCCTTAATTTAACTACTGCAGTGATTACGAAATGCTCAGTGACTCATTTTCGCATGTCACCACAGGAAAGCAGGGTTAAGATTGGCTAGCCTCTGCCAGCAGGGGTGAAAAGTGAAAATTAGTAACCTGCTGATGACCCGCAGACTATACAAGTCAACCCCACTTCCACGTGATGTAGACCAGAAAACCATGACCGCAAAGTCAAAGACTAATGGGGTTGTGGCTCGTCATGGAGGGGGGTGGGGGGGGGGGGGGTGGGAGGCTGACTCCCTATAGCCATATTTTTGTCCTAAACCTGCGACTGGCCTAGCAAGCCGGCAGGGGATCTTCATCCTGCTCGCAGAAAAACTAATAAGTATAAACGGACTGACCCAAATGGATATGGACCGGCAATGTTAATGGTCTACAAGATACATAAGCGATTTAAAACAATAGGCACAATGAACGTCTGCTGTTTTAATAGTAAAAAAAGAGAAACTAATAGAAACAATGAAAGAGAGGAAAATTGCGCTGATGGGAATAGTGGATATATAGTCGAGAATAAAGGAGGAAGGATGCAAGGTGATCCACCACAGTCACACGTCTACTTTGGAGTGGAGCAACAAGAAAGTACAAGACACGGTCTGGGAATAGTCATTGAACCACGGCTAGCAAGAGGAATACTAGAAATAATATATATATATATAAGAAAGAATCATAACAGTGAGAATAAAAGAACAAACAATTACAACATAAGTACAAATATGCGCACCATATAATACACATAAAAATTAGCAATAATGCAAGGAATTATATGAAGACATCCATGACGTGCTAAATAAAATAGAGAAGCAGGACAACATCATAGTTATGGGGGACTTCAATGCAAGACTAGGACATAACAGAGTGGGCATAGAAAAACATCTTGGAGCATTTGGAGACCAACATAATAAAAGAAAGGATAACGGAAATAGACTGATAGAGCTATGCAGCCAACACAACCTCTATATAACAAACATGTTTTATTAACACAAAGACTCACAAATATACATTACATTTGGTATATGTGGAACAATTTAGATACCACAAGCCAAATTGATTTCATATTAACAAGAAATAACAGAAAGATAAATATATTAGATGCAAGGGCAGTGCCCAACTTAAGTATAAACACAGACCACAAAGCATTAGTTGCCATAATAAGAACCATAAGGAGAAGACAGCAAAGACCAGGAAAATAGATGCCATGCGAATCAGTAAACTTAAAACACCTCAAAGATGGGGCAGTGATGAAAAATTATGAGAAGGAACTAACTAAAGTCTTTGTAAAATTACCTATAGAAAGAAAAACAGTGGAAGAAGAATGGGAGATGAACGAACGAATGAACGGACTTTATTTTCAAAGGGTAACAAATTGGGCACGCAGGTCCGTCTTACATTCGGCCCTTCCAATCACTCATCTTCGTTCATCAATAGTGCATATTACATTCACATAGGAAACAAAAATATTTAAATATTGAGCACAACCCACCACTGGCAACGCTGATCGCATTCTGGTATGAACCTAAGGCCCATCCACGTCAATATGGAAGCACTATACTCTAGTTTCGCTCTCGTTTGAGCTCGTCAGTAGTGCATATCCTTGACCGGATCCGGAAACAAGCCCCGGATCACTGGCGTGTGAAGCGGGTGTGTAACCACGTGGCACACACTTGACACGGCCAAATTATCATAACAGAATATTACAACGTCACCCATCATAGGCTATAGCTCAAGATTGCCCGATCGCCGTGACTGACGTCCATCAATCGATGTGGACCCGCAATCGGCGGGTTTGAATTCGATTGATTTTTCTATAAGTTATCTAAGAGCAAAAATGGCATCTGTGCATCCTTTGTTTTTCCTAAATCCAAGTTGTGTTTCGCTTAGCTGGGGTTCTATATTTATTCATGGCATCATAGCAACATTTAGCAGATGCGATTATTGCACACAGTGAACAACTGGATTTAGAATTAAATTGTAAGAAGTCACAGATTATAGTCGTGACGGGGAAGAAGGATATATCACAATGTAATATACAAGTAAATGTAGATTTGAACAAGAATCGCCATGGCAAAGGTGACATTTTGCGAGATGGAAAACATAATGACCAATAAAATTATGTCAATTGCAACGAGAAAAGGAGTGTTGAGGTGCTACGTAGAACGTATACTTTTATATGAATGTGAAGCGTGGACAATGAGAAGACAACCTTAAAAACATCTAATGGCTGTGGAAATGTGATTTCTGAGGAAAATATAAAGAATACCATGGACTTTCAAAAACCAAATTACCATGTCCTACAATAAAAAATAATAATAAAAAATGTAAATTGATTAGAGAAATTAGACGTTGACAGTCGCAATTATTTGGACACTTAGACGAAATAAAATGAGAACTCGATGATAACTGGCAAGATTAAGATTAAGGGGAAAAGAAAATGGGGAAGGCAGAGAAGTTACTACCTGGTTGACTTGGCAGCGTCGAGACAAGTACACAAAGCTTATCCACGCTTCTGGTGATCGCGTGAGATGGCGAAACATGACCGGTTACGCTTATCGGCATGGCACATGATGGTGCTGATATTTCTCTGCATCTCGCCATGTGCGTACAGCAGAGTTGTATATTATATATCATATGCGGTGAATAAATGAATGATACTTGAGCTGAAACAATTAAAACACATAGTTACATGTATTGTTAGCCTTTGTAAAGAATAAAGAAGATAAAAATTCATGAACTTTATAGAAGAACATTGCCCAAGTAGGACCTGGACTCATGCATTTACATACGGAGTAGCAAATAACTCAATAGAAAATGGAGGTGGGGGAATTCTGAACCTAAAACAAAAATTTATCTATCCACCTACCTTTTAAAAGTCGGTTTAAAGACGAGAAATCGCCTTTATTGCACCGGATTTAATCAATTTGGCTTGGTCTGTTTTCACAGACCAGCCAATCGAAAGCGTAGAGCATAAACCACAAGCTCCGTAGCTCCAGCGACGACCCCACCAGGAGTAAACCAAATGACGGGGGCCAGAAACGAACTGACAACCTTTGGAATGTGAGGCGGCCGGCTTAACCGCTAAGACACGGAGATCTCCAAATCTCTAATGTATTTATAGTTATGTTTCTATTCCGAGACCGGAAAGCTAGAAGTTCAATAACCAATTAAATAATAGATTTACAATTAAACCATTGTTTACCTTGTAATATGTTACACTGTCTTGAAAATATTCTACACGCTACCAGCCTAATCGTGATCAGTCTATAAAGAAACTGAGGAGATAACTCTAGTCCAGACATGAAGCAACATAACTCTGAACATCATAGACCACAGAACTTAATATTGTCCAGTTATTTCACATCCACCTCACCCGGACAAATCCTTTGGCCTCTCTTTCCAGCGTAGGTTGTTCGAACAACAGGCTTTCAGGTTTCCGTGGCCCACACGATAGAGTCACTCAATTGGTCTGAGAAACTGCCATGGGATCACTTGGCACAATTGTGGTTGGGAAATAATATCAGGAGAACAGTTTGTGTATGGGGAATGGGTCAGAGTCTTTCGCTGTCCCGGTCATTGAGGTTCTTTGCTGCAGATACAATCCGTCTCCATTCGTCTCTCTGGTTGACCTTCTCTTGCCAGTCGTTGATTCCAAGTGCTTGTAGGTCTGTATATATATTATCTCTCCACCGTCTTCTTGGTCTACCTCGGGGTCTACGGTCATTTATTTCCTGAGTGTCAGCGAGTTTTATTTCCCTATTATCTTCCATTCTTTCTATATGCCCCAGCCATTGTAGTCTATTAGCCTTCATGATACCAGTGATTAGCGGGGACTTAAACAGATCATAAATGTCTTTGTTACTTCTTCTTTTCCACTCTCCACTTTGTGTATCCCTAGTGGGTCCAAAGATGCGTCTTAAAACTTTGTTCTCAAAGGTTTGTAGCAAGGCTTCGTCTCCTTTCGTCAAGGACACTGCTATAAATAAATTATACCTTCGCCACGGAGTCTCCTACAGGAAGGGGGCATTGACGGTGTATCTGGAGAAAGGAGGGTGAGAAAAATAAAATATTGGAAGAAGAAGGAGAAGAGAAGAAGAAAATGTTCGCCATAAGAAAATAAAAATAGGTACATACAAATTATCACAGAGCCGTAATGAAGTCAGAACAAAAATATGTACAGCCATGTTGGCATACTGAGCAGTGCGACTTGTAATGCAGGCGCAGTCTCCGCTTCTGGTAGGACTCGATCAATGGGGACACACATATTTTTAGAATGTTCAGGAAATCATCGTGTAATGAAAGGCGGGAGGAAGAGAGTTGGTAATCTCAACCCGCATGTCGTGACCTAGTATAGGTGAAGAATTGCCACTTCGCAACCGTGTGACGGTGTCTGCCCGAAGCAAACTTTCACGATGTTTATTATAGAGGTACTGAGTAAACTGGGACTGGTGGGTTTTTCAATTCTCGGTTAAAGCCTTACAGACCTTGCCATCAACTTCGGGTTGATTGTCTAAACAGTTTTATGTTTGAGAACAGGACTGCTAGAGCTGGACAGAAAAACCACTGCAGTAGATCCTCCTCCTCTTGGAACGTCAAATATTCCTTGCCCACATTGTCAAAGAACATTCCGAACCAAAATAGGTCTTATAAGCCATCTTATAGTATGTCCCGATTTGAATGCCTTCATTCACGATCAATTATTTTGAAAACTGTCTGTTGCATCGTGATAAAATTTTTCCAGCCGTCTTATATTTACCCCCACCCAAGGAATATGTCTTTGATAGGTCCAAAAACAACTTACATCATTGAAAGCGGCGACATTTCTTTGATGTTTTGCTTAAAAACTAGTGATTTCTCACTAATAAATTATGTTCACAGTAATGGACGCTCCGCCAATTCAGATGACACACAAGGCGTATCCGGATTCGTATGGGAGTGGGTGCAATGAAAGACTAGCTTAAAAGTCGACAGGGTCGGCTGCATTGCATCGGGTTTTTATCCCATATGGCTCAGTTTCTTTCTGCAGCGCGGAAAGCGTCGCAGAGAGCACGAACTCCACCCCCGTAGGGAGTCTCCGAAAATATTCACTCGTGAAATGAAGGACGCGGCCCGGAATCGAACATACAACCTTCGGAGCCCGAGTCAGACGGCTTGACCACTTCACCACGGAGAATCCCGAGAGGGGTACAATGTGTAATATTAGTAAAGACAGAGAATTTACAGAGGCATGGGGTAAATTAACAGGAAAGTAGAAGGAATATATTTCTTACCTTATTTTTCATTTCCTTCTTGTTTCTTCAGCTGCTGGTTAATAAAGTGTACACAAGTATTCATGTTAGCTTTTTATATTGAGTTCGTGAAAGCTTCCAAATAGCTGCGCGTTAATGTGCGTATGGAGTGACCAGAAATGATACCGCATTTTAGTCATCATGTTTCCATTTTTAAGGATCTGTTCAGCTGTCTGTGTAGTTTGTTCACACGTACACATGGGTGACAGACCTGCTTTGAGTCTTCGTGAAAGACTGTCTACTCTGCTGTTTACCGTTCAGAGACGGAATATGATTACCTGTTTTGCACTATGAAAATAGTTGTCAGTGTCTCTGTAGTGGGCTTTCTTCTTAACGACCAAGATGGTGGTCCTCTTTTCATTGAAGTTTATAGATTGATTCGTATGCACGTGTGTTGTCCCCTAATTTGACAACGTGTTTGCTCTAACGTTTCTTGTTATGCCACAATATGTCAGTTTCCACCGCAATATTACTCTTCTGTTGGTATTTGATGCGTTTAGTGTGTGTATGTGTGTGTGTGTGTGTGTGTGTGTGTGTGTGTGTGTGTGTGTGTGTGTGTGTGTGTGTGTGTGTGTGTGTGTGTGTTTCAATACAGTTGTTTGTCATCGCTGAGGGCTTGCGGAAATTGAAAATTCGTCACTGTGGAATACAAAATGTTGCCATTGACATTATGCTGATGCTGTAATGTTTAGGGTCTGCAATTCGTCTGAATAGTTCGAGCAAAATATCCCAGTAAGTGTGTACGTAGATTAAGGTCTGCGATCTCAATCAATCATGTGCCATGCCGGAAAGCGTGGGCGGTCATGACTCGCCATTTCACTCGATCACCAGTGTCGAGGATCAGCTCAGTGTTCCTGTCCAGACATACCATGTGGCCAAGCCATCCAGGTATTTTCCTCTCGGTCTTCCTCTTGGTCTGTTCCCTTCGATCTTGCCAGTTGTCACTATGTTCTCCAATCCATTTCTTCTCATAACATGCCCAAAAATTTTGACTGTCTACGTCTAATTTCTCTAATCAGTTTACGATGTTCATTTGTCTCCTGTAGTACTTGGTCATTGGTTTTTCATTCTGTCCATGGTATTCTTTGCATTTTCCTCAGAAACCACATTTCTGCAGCCACCAGATGCTTTTCAGCTTGACTGCTCATTGTCCAAGTTTCACATCCATACAAAAGAACAGGCTCTATGTATCCCCTCAACACTCTTTTTCTCGTTTCAATTGACATCTTTTTATTGGTCAGAATGTTTTTCATCTTGCTAAAGGCTACTTTCGCCATGGCGATTCTTGTTCTAATCTCTTCAAGGCATCTCCCATCAGATGTTATGACTGTTCCAAGATAATTGTACCGATTCACTTGTTGAAGAATATTTCGATTTACTTGTATATTACATTGTGGCACTTCTTCCTTCCTAGTGACGACCATAACCTGAGTCTGTTTACAATTTAATTCTAACTTCAGTTGCTCATTGTGTACAACAACCGCATCTACTAATTGTTGCAGGTCCTGCGCATTGTCTGCAATTAATACTGTATCATCTGCATATCTAATGTTATTGATGTTTCGTCCTCCAATGCTGATTCCATTTATATCCTCTACATTTCTGAAAATATTTTCACTGTATAGGGAAAAAAGATCTGGAGACATCACACATCCCTGCCTAACACATCTCTTAATTGGCTGATACTGTCCCATTTCATTATCAATCCTTATTGCAGCTTGTTGTTTCCAATATATGTTTTTTATAAGTCTAATTTCTTTCCCATCAATTCGTAAATCTGCTAGCATATCCCCATGTTGACATGTCTAACTCTATCAAAAGCCTTTGTATAGTCAATAAAGCACAGATGTATATCCTTGTTTACTTCTATAGCACGTTCAATAACTGTTCGCAGCATATACACAGCATTTACTGTACCCTTTCCTTCTACAAACCCACATTGTTCTTCCCCTATTTCAGGTTGTATCTTCTTCCTCACTCTTTGCATGATAATTCTTAGCAAAATCTTTGTGATGTGACTCATTATACTAATTGTTCTATGTTGATCACATTCCAAGGTTCCTGATTTCTTTGGGATTGCAATAAATACAGAGTTACATAATTCAGGAGGTATATCTCCAGTATCACATAATGTGTTCACCAGTCTGGTGACTTGCTCTAGTCCAAATTCTTCTAAAGCTTTAATCATTTCTGTTGTGATGTTATCTGCACCAGGGCCTTGCCAGCTTTCATATGCTTAAGAACACTTCGAACCTCCATCTCCAAAAATCTTCATTATTAAATCTAATATCATACTGTTCGTCTCTGTTACCACCATAAAGGTGTTTCACATAATCTGATCATACCTGTAGAATCTGGTCTTTTTCTATTATGATTTCGTCATCTTCAGTTATTAGACACCCTGTTGATGTACTTGTTCTTTTATTAGTAAATTCCTGAATTCTTGTGTGCACTAATTTGGTATTTTGACTGTTGTGTTGGTTTTCAATTTCTAAGCACTTTTCCTCAAGCCATGCTTCTTTTGCCTCCTTACATAATATTCTGACTTGTCTGTAAATTTCGTCATATTTGACAGAATTATTTTTGTTGAGTCTTCTTGTTTCCATGAGGTGTAAAATTTCTTCAGTGATCTATTTCTTACGACCCACCTTCTTTAATTTTGGAATAGTTGTTTCTGCAGCCACATTGATTGAATTCTTCAACGTTTCCCATTGATCATCCACATCCTGGAATAGGATCTCTAGATCAGACAAAATCTCAAATCTGTTCTGTACTTCTATGTTGAATTTGTTTTGTATTTCCTTGTCATTACTCAATGTACACAAATCATATTTAGTGTTTCCTGTTATATACTTGACTTTCTTCAACTTTATCCCCAATGTTCCTGTGAGTAATCTGTGGTCACTATAACAATCAGCACTGGGAACTGTTTTTGCTAGTGTTAATGCGTTTCTAAATCGTCTGCTAATCAGAATGTAGTCAATCTGGTTTCTAATCCTGCTATCAGGACTCCTCCATGTCCATAATCTTCTAGGGTGTTGTTTGAACCAGGTGTTTCCTACAATCATTTCCTGTTCTTTTGCCCACTCTACGAGTCTGTATCCTCTTTCATTTCTCTCTCCTAAACCATAGTTTCCTACTGTGTATCTATCCCCTTGATTTCCTACTTTTGCATTGAAGTCCCCTATTATAATGTTTATTTCTGAATTTTTACAATTCTTTAAGGCAAACTCTATGTCATTATAAAATTCTTCTACACTATCTTCACTGGATTCTCCTGTTGTGGCATATACTTGAATAATATTTATGCTAAACGGTCTGCCACTTAATTTAACTAGTAGAACTCTGTCCGACACGGCCCAATATCCTTGGACAGATTTTGCTGTTTTCCGGTCCAAAATAATTGCCACTCCTCTATGACGATCTTCACCACCAGAATAAATAATCTTGAAATCTTCCTATATCTTGATGCCTGCTCATGTCCATCTCGTTTCGCACATACCTAAAATATTAATTTTTTCCCTTTCAATTTCTTGTTTTATGTTCTCTAATGTTCCGTCGTTGTTTAACGTCCTAACGTTCCAAGTTGCTAATTTTAACATCTCTGTCCTTGTCTTGAGATGATCAGTCTTTAAGCGAATCATGATATACTAGGCTCTTTTAAATAGGTAGTTTGCCGTTGCTTTCCTCTATGGCAGTGACCTTACTGGTCGGAGACCGCAGCCATTGACTCCAGAAGAGTTCCTCTGCCTGCCGTCGTGAAGCTCGAGGCCATGACCCACAATATCTGTCGGCTGCCCTCAAAATTTCATCCACCACCTGCCGTGGCTTCTTTTGAAAACTTCCAATAAAAGGAACACAAAATAACATCACATAATCCACAGGAATACACTATTCACAGGAAATCCATAGGAAATCTCACGAAATCCAAAGGATAACACTAAATAGCGTCCCTCCGAAAAGTAAAGCTTCATTTTGTCGCCATTGTACCATAAGCTCAGACCTTTATCTGTGTCGGACGATTCCAGTAGGTTGATGATTGCTCTCGGTTGCATAAAATTCAATCCATCCTTTCTCCAATAATCCACTTCCTCTTTCAACACATGGTCCTCACATTTTTCCAGTAATTTTTATTAATATTTAATAGCACGGACTGGATTAGTATCCCGACGTCAGACAAATTGAATGTAGTATTGTCAGCTGCCACCTGTCCTTTAATTTTAGCCCATACAAGTTCTATAGGGTTAAAATGAGAATGGTACGGCGGAAGTCTCAAGCACCCATGACGATGCTCTTCTATCAACTTGTCGATTTGATATTTCTTGCTTTTTGGCGTCTGTTTTACAAGGGACAACAATTCTAGCTAGAAATACGTTTCTGGAAATGGTACCTTTTCCATTCGGAGCCATATCTTTATTGCTCCCTTTGTGCTCGATGCTGTAGGTATTTTGTCTTCTTGGGCAACAACATTGATATCATGCGTTGTCCATAATTGGACACGACGGTCTATCTAGGGATGGATGCACAGTATTCTCGAGCCAATCTCTAAATACATTACCATTCATCTTATTATGATAATCCCTATTGTCTGTATGCTTTGATACGAACACGAGCCCAGCAAACTGTTGTAAGCCATTATGCGTATTACCAGCATGAGCCATGACCAAACGTTGTCCTATACTACTGGGCACATATCGCTTTATCTGTTCATCCACTGATTGTCATTCCGTATCACTTTTGTGGTGCGCATTGATCCACATTTCATCTAAACACACTATGCCATAATTTTCGTTGCGCATTTCCCTTATTTCACGTAGGTATCTGCTTCTCATGGCTCCTAAATGCGGTTGCTCGCAAAGATTATTTCTGCCGCCCTTATACTTTCAAATAGTGAAGATAATGTCCTTATAATTTTCCACAAAGTTGTTTTGGATCCATCCGTCCATCATGTGCCATGCCGGTAAGCGTGGGCGGTCATGTTCCGCCATCTCACTCGATCACCAGAGTCGTGGATCAGCTCCGTGTTTCTGTCTCGACCATGCCACAAGGCCAAGCCATCCAGGTACTTGCTTCTAGGTCTTCCCCTTGGTCTGTTCCTCTCGATCTTACCAGTTGTCACCAAATTCTCCAATCCATTTCTTCTCATAACATGCCCAAAAATCTTTGACTGTCTACGTCTAATTTCTCTAATCAATTTACGATCTTCATTTGTTTCTTGAAGGACTTGTTCATTGGTCTTTCTGGCTGTCCATGGTATTCTTTGCATTTTCCTCAGAAACCACATCTCTACAGCCATCAGATGTTTTTCAGCCTGACTGCTCATTGTCCACGCTTCACATCCGTACAAAAGTACAGGTTCAATGTAGCATTTCAACACTCTTTTTCTCGTTTCAATTGACATCTTTTTATTGGTCAATATGGTTTTCATCTTGCTAAAGGCTACTTTTGCCATGGCGATTCTTGTTCTAATCTCTTCAAGGCATCTCCCATCAGATGTTATTACTGTTCCGAGATAATTGTACCTGCTCACTTGTTGAAGAATATTCCCATTTACTTGTATATTACATTGTGGTATTTCGTCCTTCCTAGTGACGACCATAATCTGTGTCTTTTTACAATTTAATTCTAACCCTAGTTGTTCACTGTGTGTAACAATCGCATCTACTAAATTTTGCAGGTCCTGTTCATTGTCTGCAATCAAGACTGTATCATCTGCATATCTAATGTTATTGATGCATCGTCCCCCAATTTTGATTCCTTCCATATCTTCAATATTTCTGAAAATACTTTCACTGTACAGGGAAAACAGATCTGGAGACATTACACATCCCTGTCTCACACCCCTTTTAATAGGCTGATATTGGCTTACTTCATTATCAACTCTTATGGCAGCTTGTTGTTTCCAATATATGTTTTTTACAAGTCTAAGATCTTTTCCATCAATTTGTAGATCTTCAAGCATCCTTATCATGTTGACCTGTCTCACTTTATCAAAAGCCTTTGTGTAGTCAATAAAGCAAAGGTGTAGATCTTTGTTTACTTCTATAGAACGTTCGATTATGTTTCTCAGTATATACACAGCATTTACTGTACCCTTGCCTGTTTTGGATAGCTCTATGTTATTAATCTTTCTGAACCAAACCCTAAGTTTTCTTACAGTCACTGTTTCTTTGGCATCCAGTATTTTTATAATGCTGGATAATCCTGGATACAAAATCCAAAATTTTTATAATTTTAGGAGTCTCCGTGGCGAAGTGGTCAAGCCTTTTGACTTGGGCTCCAAAGGTCGTGTGTTCGATTCCGGGCCGCATCCTTCGGTTCACGAGTTAAATTTTTCGGAGACTTCTGTGCGTCATCGCTAGAGCTGCGGAGTTCGTGCTTTGTGCGATGCTTTCTACGCTGCGGAAAGAGACCGAGCCATATGGGATAGAACCCGGTGCAATGAAGTCGACCCTGTCGTATATCAAGCGACTTTTTAAAGCATTGTATAATAGCTCGCCTTATGACATCTTTGTCAAAGCTTTCGACGAAATGCCCGTTTACTCAAACCCAATGCACGCATTGTTCTGTTTTCGGAATTTGTAATAGTATAAAACAGTTTCCTGCGATCAGCTCCTTGACAAAAATATGTGTACAACTTCATAGTGTATAATTTCACATTCAATCCCATTGAAAAATATTCACACATTTCAATGTTAGTGATAAGTGGTAAGATTTAAAAGAAAAAAAATATTAATCAGGTTTCATGAAATAACCCACATTTTGAGACACCTCTGAATGAACAGTCCTAATTTAAACAACGCGGGTAGTTGGCATAAGGTGTCGGTTTGTGTAAGGATTGGCGGGTGTGCCAATCCCGTGAAAAAAACGAACAATATTCAACACTGAGCGCTGATTGTCTGGCTACGCAGTAATACATTTAAAATTATGAATTTCATCTGAGACCCGTAAATTATATACCGCATATAAACAAACTTTGAAATCTGCTGTAAAATCTCCAGAACAAAATGTTTTTTTGTTCGGTGGACATAATGATAAGGAACACAAAATAATATCACATAATCCACAGGAATACACTAATTTTCCCTCAGTTGGTTACTGAGATATGGCTGTTTATATTGGGGCAAAAAAAAAAAAAAAACGTACTATAGAACTCACGGCTCCATACTTTCAACCGCACTGTGTCAAAATCTCAAATAAGTGTTTAGAGAGTTAATAAGTTGAGTAATAGAGTTAAGATAAAGCTAGCAGGGAGACACCAGACAGGAGAGACACCAGCGCTATAAATAGCTTCACAAGGGGACACATTTGTGTCAACCAAGGGAGCATTAAGGACAATTGAGCGAGGGCTTCCCCAAGCCATTGGGAAGCTTGCTCTTACGAGTAACCGTGGAGTACCCGGTTACTCAAGTTAACGAGCCAGCGTGCTGGGACACTATGCACGCAAGACTCGCTAATGCACGGAGGACACAGCGTCCGTGCTTGACCACGCAATGTGTAGCGTGAGGACAGACCAGACTGGAGACGATTAGAGAGTAGACGTGTTCCTTACGAATGCTATAAGTTTCTAGACAATAGTTAATATTAGGCTTTAGATTCAGTTAGTGATTACTAGTATCATTCTCGCCACTTCATTACATCTATGTAACGTACCGTGTCGTTTAATGTCAATGAAGTATGCCGCTCGCAGAGCTTGTGAATTACCAGCTCTAAATAAATTGCATTCCTTTTGCAAATGACACGAGTTGTTATTTCGTGTGGTGCAAAAGTAGGGGAGTCCTGAAAGACCTGTCGCAAGCAAGTTGCTGACACACTGGATGAAATTAATGGTCATCATTATTCTTGATGGGCAAACAACATGTTTGAGTAGTTTGCCATTGTTTTTTAAACGATAAGAGAAATCAACGTTCAAGTTAACCTGATCGGTGTGAGGAATGAATCTACTACCCCGCCATCAGCGCACACGAATTTTAAGCGCGAGTGCAGTTAATCTTTCCGCCATTATTGCCTCTAAACCACAGCGTCGCCAGTGGAAAACTTACTGAGTTAAACTTCCCTAGAAAATCGCAACCAAAAACATTCAGGTGTTTATACATTATATCTAGGACAAAAGGCCATACACGTCTATAAATAGTGTGATGCAATATAATACCAGTATTGCTTATTATAACGTACTTACAGGTTTAATACTGGTGATAGTTTGAAAGAATCCAACACAGCTGTTGTTGAGGCTGAAGATTTTTCTCCCATTACATATAATTCGGGAATTTCCCATCAGCGCCATGCGTCATTTATACAGGGTGTCCGTAAAGTCTGGACATGGGTAAAAATACAACTGTTTATTCAAATAACATCTTCAATATGATTTATAAAATAACGGCAATTCCCTATTGCATCATCATCATCATCTTCCACTTCTGCCGTCAAGCGTCGTGGGGAGGAATATTTGCGTTCCAGCGCCCGGTTGGCGGCACTGGATAGTGTCATTCCGTGTGATTGTACAATGTCTTTGATGTCGTCAATCCATTTTCTTCTTGGACGTCCTCTTGGTCTAGTCGCCAGTAATGGTTTGAAAATGCTGGTGTTGAAATTCAATGTCCTGTAGAGGATATGCAAAAAAAAAAAAACAACAACAACAATTAGGTATGTACTATGTGTAGCTCCTGGGAAAGTATCAATCAATCAATCATGTGCCATGCCGGAAAGCGTGGGCGTTCATGACTCGCCATTTCACTCGATCACCAGTGTCGTAGATCAGCTCAGTGTTCCTGTCTCGTCCATGCCATGTGGCCAAGCCATCCAGGTATTTTCCTCTCGGTCTTCCTCTTGGTCTGTTCCCCTCGATCTTGCCAGTTGTCACTAAGTTCTCCAATCCATTTCTTCTCATAACATGTCCAAAATATTTTGACTGTCTACGTCTAATTTCTCTAATCAGTTTACGATGTTCATTTGTCTCCTGTAGTACTTGGTCATTGGTTTTTCTGTCTGTCCATGGTATTCTTTGCATTTTCCTCAGAAACCACATTTCTGCAGCCATCAGATGCTTTTCAGCTTGACTGCTCATTGTCCAAGTTTCACATTCATTCAAAAGAACAGGCTCTATGTATCCCCTCAACACTTTTTTTCTCGTTTCCGATTCCGATTCCATTTCAAAAACAAAAATTCCAAATTCGACCTCGTCTAACCTGCTTCATCAGCTGTGGTTATTGTTGTCGTACGTGGTTTTTGTGGGTTTATTCACCCTAATTCTTGTCTTGTGAGTCCTATCTCGGACTGGTTATGTAGCGTTTGTGTCTGTGACGTCAGCAGTGTTCGGCGGCTATCCTTTGTGCTCTTCTGTTGTTATGGTTTTCTTTGTTGGTGTAGGCTCCTGGCTCGTCTGGCTGCAGTCCTTATAAGGACTTTTCGTGATCCCACTCCAGCTGGGGGATCGGTCGGCGGCTGTCTTTTGTGCATGTTTCCTTTTGTTTTCGTTGTTGGTGCAGGCTCCAGGCTTGACTGGTTGCAGTCCTTAAAAGGACTTTTTATTTGGTATTTTGTTTCATTTTTTGTGTATTTTCTGAAGGACCTTTTCGACGTATTATTTTCCTCCTTGTTGCGTTTGCGTATCTGCTGCCTAGAGTTTTCTTCCTCCGTGGTCAGCCATGGGACGATTATACCGTCCTCGATATAGTACTCGAAGTCGGCGTCACGGTTGTAGTGTACTACTGGGTATACCATCGGTTTCCCCCGGAGTTTTTTAGGCTTCTTCTTCTCTTTTTCTTCCCAGCGCCTTCTGAATTCCTCACGCTTGAGTTCCTCCTTGTCGACTGGGCATTCTGTGCCTCCTTCAGAGATCCGACGGTGTAGTAGTTCCCTCTTGGGCGTTGTGGTTGGGCTGCTGGCTTTAGCTTGCGGTTCAGGCTCGGTATCTTGGTTTTCATCTTGCGGTTTCTCTGTGGGTTCTTGTATGGATTCTGCTGGTTTGCTTTGAAAGAGTTCCATTTTAGCTCTATGCAGTTCTCTTTCGGTCTTGATCATTTGTAGGATTTCTTCGTTCTCCTTCTTCATCTCAGCCATGCGCTGGATCTCTTGTTTGATGTCGTGCTGGATTTCTTTCATGTCGGCAAGCAGCTTCTCATTATCACTGGTCGGAGTCCTCGTCAGCAGTGCTTTGACTTGTTTCTTCAACTCGTCTATCTGCTTTTGAAGTTGATCTCTTTCAGCTAGTGCTATACCCGTGGCTGTCTCGCCCCTCTGCATTGCTTCCTTGAATGGTGTCTTTGTGATGATGGCGATTTTTAAGACGTCTCTATGTCTCTGCAGGTACGGACAGCCCAGGTATCTTGCTCCATGTTTGCCCAGGCAGTTAGCGCACTTTCTTTTGTTGTTGGGTGCTCGGAAGTCCGTGTCCATCTTGGCCAGCGGACACTCCTTGAAGGCGTGGTGATCGGCGCAGTATCGGCATATTTCCGTCTTACTGCGACACTTAGCTCTACTGTGGCCGGCCTACTGACATCTGGAACATTGCGGATTCTTGGTATGAATCTCTCTGGTTGCTGCATTCTCTTTTTGAATGCTGCTGTTGTCGGCATCTCGCTGCCCTCCGACGTCACTACTGCCAAGGTTGTAGGTATCTTGGAGTAGGTGAGAAGCCGCTCCGCCTTCAAGAATCGGATGTGAAGGTTCTCTTCACGTAGCTGCTTCAGGATTTCTTCATGTCAGCTCCACAGGAATCCGCTTGACAGCCCATCGGACTGTTTTCGAGTCGGTGTTTCCGAATCTGGTGTCTTTCTCCTCCTTCTCTGCTATCTTGGTTCTTGACTGTGTTGGGCTGTCAATCTTCTCCCTCGTAGTAGCTTCAGTGATGGCTGTAGTATCAGACTCTTTGATGCAGCTAGCAGGTGGGCTCTCGACGTTCTTCTTCTTGTTGTCGGCTCCCACGCTGCACATCTTGGCAACAGCGTGTTTCTTGTTGGATTTCCCACGTGACATTTTCCCGCTGATCAGGCTTCTTGACAGAATGATGCGACTTGACTTGTTAGCGCTCGCAGTGCGAATGACAACGAACATGCATGACCCGCCCACGCTTTTTCTCGTTTCTCAATTGACATCTTTTTATTGGTCAGAATGTTTTTCATCTTGCTAAAGCAACTTTCGCCATGGCGATTCTTGTTCTAATCTCTTCAAGGCATCTCCCATCAGATGTTATGACTGTTCCAAGATAATTGTACCGATTCACTTGTTGAAGACTATTTCGATTTACTTGTATATTACATTGTGGCACTTCTTCCTTCCTAGTGACGACCATAACCTGAGTCTTTTTACAATTTAATTCTAACCCCAGTTGCTCACTGTGTACAACAACCGCATCTACTAATTGTTGCAGGTCCTGCGCATTGTCTGCAATTAATACTGTATCATCTGCATATCTAATGTTATTGATGTTTCGTCCTCCAATGCAGAGGACAATGCACAATACAAAGACATTTCACTGTTTAGTCATACTGGGAAAATATTTTGCAAAATTCTTGAAAAAAGATTACGAACTACTTTAGAACCCCAGCTAAGCGAAACGCAGCTTGGATTTAGGAAAAACAAAGGATGCACAGACGCCATTTTTCCTCTTAGACAACTTATAGAAAAATCAATCGAATTCAATGTAACACTCTACTTAGCCTTTGTCGATCAAGAAAAGGCATTTGATAGGGTAGATAGAAACAAGCTGTGGGAAATCCTTAAACAATATGGAGTGAGTACACATCTAACAAACCTATGTAGAAGTCTATACAAGAACAGTGAATGCATAGTGAGAGCAACTGGAGGACACTCAGAACCCTTCACCATAAGATCTGGAGTACGACAAGGTTGTGTCCTGTCCCCTCTCTTGTTCATAACATATATAGACAACATATGTAAAGAAACCAGCCAAGCAGAGACAGCAAGAATACCGCATGACGAGAACACAGAAGAAGAACCATCTGCAAATCTAACCATTAGAGAACTCCTGTTTGCGGACGACCAAGCACTAATAGCAAAATCAGAAGCTGAATTACAAGACCACATGAATAGTCTAAACGAAATGTGTAGGGAACATAACATGAAAATTAGCACAAGCAAAACAGAGGTAATGACTATAACTAAAGAAGAACAAACAGCAACAATTCACCTAAACGAACATCCCTTGAAACAAGTAAAGAGCTTCAAGTACCTAGGAAGTATAATATCATCAAATGGCAGATCAGAAGACGAGATCGAAAATAGGTGCAATAAGGCAAATCAACTCATTGGACAAATGGCACCAATACTAAAGAACAAACATGTATCAATAACTACTAAGAAAGCACTTTACAACACAATCTTCCTACCAACTCTGTGCTACCAATGCCAAACCTGGACAATGACAGAAAAAGAGAAAAGAAAAATCACAACAACAGAAATGAGGTTCCTGAGAAGAATACTCAACGTATCAAGAAGAGATAAGATCAGAAATGAAGAAATCAGGACTAAAGTGGGGGTTAAAGCTGCTCTAGATTTTATTATACAGCAGCAAATCAAATGGTTTGGCCATGCAAGTAGGCTACCAGTCAACATCATGCCACAACAAGCAATGATGTACAGACCAGATGGAAACAGAGGAAGAGGCCGACCACGTAAACGTTGGACGGAGTGTCGTGTCCTCCTTTAAAGTGTCGTCCCTGGAGTGAGGAGAGTCAACACCCACATTATAATTTTTCTTTCCTATCAATATCCTGGAGAATCCACCAGCTTCCGTCCAACACACTCCATCAGCCCGTGGACACCTTTTCCTATCACTCTCTCACTGTCGTACTATGCCCCCTCTCATACTTCCCTAACGCAACATACTCAACAACTCTTGCTTCTAAACATTAATAAAGATTAATTTATTAAAAGAAAAGTGTAACGTATATGAGACGTATATGCGAAGAAAATGTGTGTCGTGTATTATAACATAAATGTATATGTCAGCCTACAAAGTTCAGGATCATAGTGCACACATCATGGCAAGGATTACACGACATCACACGAGTCAGTACAATAGACCTCACCGAAGTCGTATCCTTCTCTCCAGACATGTCCTCCTCCAGGAGCTCTGATGACCATGGGATCTGAATCCCATGTAAATATATAATCCGTGGAAAGTACTATTATTGTTCCTAACACAACGGTTCCTATTAGTTCTGTATTTTAACTCTTAAACAGTCAAAGTATCTAGACAAAAATGGCTTGCTTTATTCACTAGATATTGTCTGAAAGTTCTGATTTCCTTGATACGTGGAACAACTACACTTCAATGTTTGGTTTCATCTAATGTGAACATCAGTTCCTACTGATCTAGTTCCACATGGGCTGAACATCCATCACTTCAGGTGTATTAACGATTGGTATGCACTCATGTAGGATACTTATATTATTAAGCTCCACCGAGCAATGTGTATTAACTTCTTCCGTTGCGAAAGTTGCTGGCCCATCTCTCCACATCATAATTTATCCGGGATCGGATTTTTCATTGGTTCCGGGTTCTTCATTCCAACCAGAGGGAACCTGTAACATAAATCATACAACCGGTGATAGCCTCCTCGTCACTGATCTCTATTAGATGATCGTGGCCTATCGGCCTCGCTCAGAAAATATAATGAACCTACTCTGTCAGGGACAGATGACTCAACCCATTGGTTATCATCAGGCCAAGACAAGAAAAAAAATCAACAAACAGAATGCGGAACCCCGCCCACCAGGGACACCTACGGGAATATCCCAATTATCCCTCATTACTCAATTCTCAACTAGTAAAGCTTATCAACACTTCACTACTCTATTTTCAACTAACAGAGCCAAGTATCACTTCCCTACTCTAGCTAGTTTTCCACTAACAGTGCTAATCATCACACTTTAGTTTAAACAAGGCTACATCCTATATTAATTAGAACTAATTATAATAGGTTCTACCTTAGGCAACACCGCAGTTAGATCCAATTACATCCACTCTTGCCATGACAGGCACGTGTAAAATTAAATTAACTCAATTCGCACACGGTAGACATTTTCCAGTCAGAACTGCAGTGCCGAAGCACGTCCGCTAAAATCCAAGGTTTGAGTTCAACTGTCCTCTCCAATCATGGTTTTTGGCAAAACCTAAAATTGGTCACGTGACGGTATTCTTCCGGTCCACACAGGTGTTATTTGGACATATAATCCATTGTCAAGAATCCATTTTCCCTGGCCTAGTCACTGTCAGAGTTGTCATCAGTTGTTTTGACTCCCCCAACAACCTAACGAGTTACTGTATGATCCCACCAACAGTTTTCCCCAACAAGCTGCCAATCTTCTTGATGTCCGGAAACTATAAATTGACATACGGACTGTTTTCTTCCGAGCTGAGTACTTCCGCTTCCAATCCGACCTGTTTATAAACTGTCAAAGCGATGTATGATTCAGCTCACCCACTTCCCCTACACATCTGCAGCTGTTAACTTTGCCCGACATGTGATGGCTGACATCCGATTGCAACCAGGATCCGACGGGTTCCATCTGTATTCGAATGTTGACAAACTGTCAAAGCGATGCAGGGACTTGTCTCACTCACCACCGAGTGTTCCCAATCCGTCGGCCAGATGTAAACAGGTGCAGTTACATTTTCTGGATTTGTTGAAACAACCTTTGGCCTCGAACATCCGCTAATTCAGATCACCTTTATTCTCATAATGGTTAAATCACGTTGGTCCATCATGTGACACGGAGGGAATAACAGAATCCATGGGAATGTCGATATACGAAGCCCATAACCGGGCACTCTCACGAAGTTTATACTTCACCTCGACACCGCAAGGTACAAGAGGAACATGATGAGATGAGATGAGATGAGTCCTCCAATGCTGATTCCATTTATATCCTCTACATTTCTGAAAATATTTTCACTGTACAGTGATAAAAGATCTGGAGACATCACACATCCCTGCCTAACACCTCTCTTAATTGGCTGATACTGTCCCACTTCATTATCAATCCTTATTGCAGCTTGTTGTTTCCAATATATGTTTTTTATAAGTCTAATGTCTTTCCCATCAATTTGTAGATCTGCAAGCATATTCACCATGTTGACATGTGTAACTCTATCAAAAGCCTTAGTATAGTCAATAAAGCACAGATGTATATCCTTGTTTACTTCTATAGCACGTTCAATAACTGTTCGCAGCATATACACAGCATTTACTGTACCCTTTCCTTCAACAAACCCACATTGTTCTTCCCCTATTTCAGGTTGTATCTTCTTCCTCACTCTTTGCATGATCATTCTTAGCAAAATCTTTGTGATGTGACTCATTATACTAATTGTTCTATGTTGATCACATTCCAAGGTTCCTGATTTCTTTGGGATTGCAATAAATATAGAGTTACATAATTCAGGAGGTATATCTCCAGTATCATATAATGTGTTCAGCAGTCTGGTGACTTGATCTAGTCCAAATTCTTCTAAAGCTTTAATCATTTCTGTTGTGATGTTATCTGCACTGGGGGCCTTACCAGCTTTCATATGCTTAAGAACATTTCGAACCTCCATCTCCAAAATTGGCGGTCCTTCATTATTAAATCTAATATCATACTGTTCATCTCTGTTATCATAATAAAGGTGTTTCACATAATCTGTCCATACCTGTAGAATCTGGTCTTTTTCTATTATGATTCTGCCATCTTCAGTTTTTAGACACCCTGTAGATGTACTTGTTCTTTTATTAGTAAGTTCCTGAATTCTTTTGTGCACTAATTTGGTATTTTGACTGTTGTGTTGGTTTTCAATTTCTAAGCACTTTTCCTCAAGCTATGCTTCTTTTGCCTCCTTACATAATGTTCTGACCTGTCTGTGAATTTCTTCATATTTGACAGAATTATTTTTGTTGAGTCTTCTTGTTTCCATGAGGTGTAAAATTTCTTCAGTGATCTATTTCTTTCGACCCACCCTCTTTAATTTTGGAATAGTTGTTTCTGCAGCCACATTGATTGAATTCTTCGACGTTTCCCATTGATCATCCACATCCTGGAATAGGATCTCTAGATCAGACAAAATTTCAAATCTGTTCTGTACTTCTATGTTGAATTTGTTTTGTATTTTCTTGTCATTACTCAATGTACACAAATCATATTTAGTGTTTCCTGTTATATACTTGACTTTCTTCAACTTTATCCTCAATGTTCCTGTGAGTAAATCAAATCAAATCAAATCAACTTTATTAGGGTCACAAATTGGGCGCGCAGGCCCGTCTTACATTCGGTTCTTTCAATCACTCGTCTTTCGTTCATCAAGAGCATTATACATTTACATAGGAAGAAAAATAAACATTGTGAAATGAATGTTGTAAACATAAACAAGGCTAATTACCATGTTATGAAGCCCATCTCCAACCTATCCATACATCACCCCACCCACACAACCCCACCTACCCACACACACGCACACCAAAGGACACATAAACACCCCACCTACCCACACACACGCACACCAAGGGACACATACATACCCCACCAACCGACCCATCCCCCTCCCACACATCCCCCACCCACACACACTGCCCTAACCTGATCCCCCAACCAAAACACACTCGCCACCCACAAACATTCCCCCACCAACCAACACATCCCACGCCCATCCACATCTTAACCCACACATCCTCTCCCCACCCACACCTCAAACCACCCATCCCTTAGCCACATCTCCATCGACAACATATTCCCCACCCATGCACACAATCCCCCACCAACCCACACATCGCACATTCACTCACACATCCCCGAACCATACACACACATCCCCACCAACTGACATGTCCCTACCCCGCCCCCCCACCCACCTCCCTAACCATCCATACATCCCCAATCCACACACACACACACCCACCACCCACACATACAACTTCCACCCACCCACACGTGCCTTAACCTAAACCCCCACCACGCAATCCCCCACCCGCACATCACATACACCCCCTACCACGCACTATTCCCAACCCACGCACCACACACACACATATCCCTCACCAACACATCCCCACTTACACACCACACACATATCCCCACCCAGATACCACACACTATTCCCACCCACACCCACACAGATACCCTTACCCATCCACCCCACATACCCCCACTCACACACCACAAAAATCCCCCACCCACACACACATACCTCACTCACACAATATCCCCAACCAACACACCACACACCTCTCCCCACCCACACACGCATTCCCTACCCGTCCACCAAACACACTCACTCACGCATACATCCTCCACTACGCACTCACACACCCCCACCCACCCACCCCCAACCAAACATCTCTCGATCACAATACCCCTACCCACACACATCCTCCACCCACTCACACATCCCACCCCGACACATACAACTCCCTTACCCACCTACACATCCCTAAGCCACTCACACACCCCACCCACACATTCCTCATCCACACACACACATCTCCCACCCACACACCCCTGCATACTTCCCCCAACCACCACAATCCCCTACTCACCCACACATATACCCCACCCATACGCACATTCCCCGCACCCATCACACACATCCCCCACACCACACACTATCCTCCACCCATACCACCACAAACATACCCTCCACCCACACATCATTCACACATCCCCCACCAACACACCGCACACATATCTCAAACCCACACACCATACACTTTCTCCCCACCCGCCCTTGCATCCCCAATCCACCCAACACAATCCCCTATCCACACAACCCCGCCTCCCACACATACTTTCTCAAACCATCCACACATCTCCACCCACATAAACACACATCCCCCGCATCCGTCCCATACACATATCCTTCACCCATACACACATCCCCCACACCCATTCCAACACCCCTACTTTCACCCCCACACATCCATCCACACATCCCACCAACACCCACAAATATCACTACCCACCAAAACCCACACACCCCAACGCATCCAAACGCATACCCCCACCCACACACCCCCACCCACTCTTATCCCCACTCACACACATCCTCCACATACAGTCACACTTCCTCACATCTAGACACATACAAAATGTCTCACATTAGTATTGAAACTAGGTTGAAAAAACTCCCACACTTTACTCACACACATACACTGACACTTGTCATGAGCAGTCTCATAAAAATGTTAAACATGGAGAAAAATGTGTACATAAAATGTATGTGACGTAAAAATAGTGATGCTCCCTCTCTCTCTCTCCTCTCTCTCTCTCTCTCTCTCTCTCTCTCTCTCTCTCTCTCTCTCTCTCTCTCTCACACACACACACACACACACACACATTCACTCTCCTGCTCATTCTTTCACTCTCACGCTCACTCGTTCTGTCTCTCATTCACACTCACTGACTCTCTCACTCAAACTACAGTAATGAACATGAGTTTATATTATGCATGATAAAATCAAATGGTATTTAACTGATAATATGACAGATGAGAATACACAAACATATGGATTCGCGTGTTACATAACATGCGTGTTACATGACATGCATCTGCTCAGCTCTCTCTCTCTCTCTCTCTCTCTCTCTCTCTCTCTCTCTCTCTCTCTCTCTCTCTCTCTCTCTCTCTCTGTATTCTTTCATATACACACACTCACACGCATGCGCGCGCTCACACACACACACACACTAACACATCAACTCTCCCACTGTCTCACTCTCTAACACACAATCCTACACACACACACACACACTCACTCTCTCAATCAAACTCTCTCACACATACATGTACACATGAACGCATGCACGCACGCACACACTCCCTCACTCACTCTCACACATACGAATGCATGCAATGACACATTCCCCCACCATTTCTCGCTCAATCACTCTCTCCACACACACGCATGCACACACGCATTCACTCTCTCCCTCTCTCTGACACCCACTCTCTCTCTCTCTCTCTCTCTCTCTCTCTCTCTCTCTCTCTCTCTCTCTCTCTCTCTCTCTCTCTCTCTCTCTCTCTCTTCGCTCCCACACGCACACACATATATAGTGAACAATTATAATGAACAATTATACTGAACAATTATACCAGTAAATGAATTATGGTGGCATATAGTCGGTATGGATTAAGTATTGAAAGAGTTTTCGGTTAAATGTGTAGGGACTCATTGGAGTTTTCATTATATAATTTCTATATAGCAAGGGGACTTCACTCTAGAAAAGTTATTTCAAGTGGCATAACTTTTAATAACATTTCTATATACTTTATAGTCATATTGTTGGACTTACTTGCACTATTCTTAAACTCTTTGTCTATAGTTATTTACAGGCATATGAGTTATAATAAATAATGATATAATCTTTAAGGCATTTTCAAAGTTTTCATAAAAATAATGCATAATGCATAACATTGTAACTCATCTTTTTATGCTTAAAGAAGTTATCTGCAGTCATGTAGGTGATTAAAAACAGTTTTCATTAAAAATAATGGATGGTGTGTGGAAGGACATTCTTTTAAGTTACTGTGCGCCAAGAGCTGGGCGAAGCCACGCCGGGTCAGATAGATAGACAGACAGACAGACAGATAGTCGGGAACGGGAGCTTATTTGACTACTTATATGAATTAAATGAGATGCTCCCCACCAGGGACTGGGTGAAGCCGGGCCGGCTCAGACAGACAGATAGACAGACAGACAGATAGTCGGGAACGGGAGCTTATATGACTACGTATATGAATTAAATGAGATGCTCCCCACCAGGGACTGGGTGAAGCCGGGCCGGGTCAGACAGGCAGACAGATAGACAGACAGACAGACAGACAGACAGACTGATAGATAGATAGATCCCCTCCAGGGCCTGGGCGAAGCCGGGCCGGGTCAGCTAGTACATGATAAAATCAAATGGTATTTAACTGATAATATGACAGATGAGAATACACAAACATATGGATTCGCGTGTTACATAACATGCGTGTTACATGACATGCATCTGATCAGCTCTCTCTCTCTCTCTCTTTCTCTCTCTCTCTCTCTCTCTCTCTTTCTTTCTCTCTTACTCTCTCTCTCTCTCTCTCTGTATTCTTTCATATACACACACTCACACGCATGCGCGCGCTCTCACACACACACACTAACATATCAACTCTCGCACTGTCTCACTCTCTCACACACAATCCTTCACACACACTCACTCTCTTAATCACACTCTCTCACACAGACACATACGCATGAACGCACGCACGCACGCACACACTCCCTCACTCACTCTCACACATATACGTACGAATGCATGCACTGACATATTCCCCTACCATTTCTCGCTCAATCACTCTCTCCACACACACGCACGCACGTGCGCGCACACACATTCACTCTCTCACTCTCTCTGACACCCACTTTCTCTCTCTCTCTCTCTCTCTCTCTCTCTCTCTCTCTCTCTCTCTCTCTCTCTCTCTCTCTCGCTCCCACACGCACACACATATATAGTGAACAATTATAGTTAAACAATTATAATGAACGATTATAATGAACAATTATACCAGTAAATGAATTATGGTGGCATATAGTCGGTATGGATTAATTATTGAAAGAGTTTTCGGTTAAATGTGTAGGGACTCATTGGAGTTTTCAGATCTGGAGGCAGATCATTCCATAAGTGAGCACCAGGAATAGGCGAAACATGTTTTGTATAGGTCCAATCTAGGCTTTGAGACATGTAACAAATTTAGGCGCTTGCTGTTCATTGCATTAGATTGAATCAGCGGCAGAAGATACTCTGGGGTATTTTGAGATATAATTTTGTTCACTAATTTGGCTTTGTTGAAAAGAAAGCGCTTTTGAAGTGGTAGAAGTCTTAGATGACTACAAATTATTACTTTCAACGTGCTTTATGCCAGAAACCAGACGAATAGCGCGGTTTTGTAGAGAACATTAGATTTAGGGCAACCATCCCAAACTGTGGAACAGTAATCGAGATGTGATTGGATATAGCATGTATAGAATATTTTTCGTGTGTTTTCGTTCAGGAAGTGCTGAATTTTAGCAAGTTGGTAAACTTTTTGTGCTATTTTCTTGGTAAGAACGTGAACATGAGAGCTCCAGCTCAAATGGCTGTCAATTAAAAGACCTAGTGTTTTATGTTCATTCACATTAAGTATAGGTAACGAGCCCAAGCGGAGTTCGAGCGGTGCTCCAGTTATGGCTAGTGTCTGTAGTTTTTGTCTGGTCGTTATTAGCATGGATTTGGTTTTGTCGATGTTAATTTGCATGCGGTTTTCAATGCTCCATCTAGTAAGATTATCGAGTTCCTTTTGTAAAGAATTCTCTAATTCACTACGGTTTTCTTGACTAGTATATATAGTACAGTCGTCTGCAAATAGATCACAAGTTGTATTGATATATAAAGGAAGATCATTAATATAAACTGCAAAAAGCAGCGGACCTAGTATTGAGCCCTGAGGCACACCAATATTAAGCTGTGTGGGTCTTGATAGACAGTTATTGAAGGACACGACTTGTTGTCTGTCGGATAGAAATGACGTAATTATGTTCACCATGTTGGTACTTATCTTCATTTGTTTTAGTTTTCTAATTAAAATATCGTGATCTACCATATCAAAAGCTTTTTAAAGTCTAAAAACACCGCTCCACAAATTCTACCGTTGTTGATGTTTAAGTGCCAGTTATCGGTCATTTTTGTTAGAGCACTATGGCAAGAATATTTAGGTCGAAACCCAGATTGACTGTTAATTATTAGATCGTTGTTAATTAAATGGTGTAACGTTATTTTATGAATGTGTTTTTCTAGTGGTTTTGATAACGACGATAGTAAGGAAAGGAAATAGGTCTATAATTACCCAAAACGCTATTATCGATTGAGCCATTTTTAATTAGCGGAAACACTTTAGCAATTTTAAATGCAGATGGAAAGTAGTTTTTGGCCAGGAACTGGTTATATATGATGATGCACGATAAGGCAGATGTGGTCAGGGCCCTTTGAGGTTGTGAGTATAATGTGGAAGAACAGATACACAACCATTGCCTGGAGAGTTTGATGCGGCAGGAGGTGACCAGAGGATGTGACCGACACTCAGTACTCTGATGAAAGACCAGGTGGATAAATAATCAGATTGCAAGTGGTACCAATAGTATTGGATCTCTTCGCTGACTGTCGAACAAGTGTACTTTCATGCGAGACCAACTAGACAACCCTGAATAAGGTGTCTTCATTAGCCAGGTCTGTCATCCGCCAGAACACACAACTATGGAATATGGACATAAGTTGTATCTAACTATTGAAATAGCACCACCATAGGCCTCAGAATGTTATATTAAACCAGCATAGGTCAAATTACAAACACACAAATACATCGGACAGTAATGCTGTGACAAGTTTATTAACTGTGGGTCACTGTGAAATCTTTCTGTTGTCAAATAAATCTGAAACTTGCAGTCATAAAGTTAACAAAGAAAAAGCATTTCGTATACTGTATTCGATGAACAATAACTGAATATTCAAATACACTGAGGCCAAGGAAATTAGGTATCTAAAACCAGGGTTGTTCAACCTCTGCCTCGTGAAGATCTGGTTTTTTTCATGATCTAGGCCGTATGTTTATCAAATAAAAATCGGGTTAAGTACTCACCCACCCCGATTCTTGGGTAGTGGATCTGACCGCAAATCTTCTGACAGTGGTGAGAAATGTGAGAGGATTTGTGTGCACGCTGTACCAGCTAAAGACACCTCCTAAATTGGAGACATGGGTGAGAAATTTGAGAGGATTTGTATGCATGTTGTACCTGTTAAATCACCCCATCAATTAGTGAAAGAAATGTGAGAGGATTTGTGTGCATGCTGTTCCTGTTAAAGACACCTCATCAGTTGGAGACAGAAATGTGAGAGGATTTGTGTGCATGTTGTTCGTGTTAAAGACACCTCATCAGTTGGAGACGGAAATGTGAGAGAATTTGTGTGCATGCTGTTCCTGTTAAAGACATCTCATCAGTTGGAGACAGAAATATGAGAGGATTTGTGTGCATGTTGTTCGTGTTAAAGACACCTCATCAGTTGGAGACGGAAATGTGAGAGAATTTGTGTGCATGTTGTTCCTGTTAAAGACACCTCATCAGTTGGGGACATTGGTGAGAAATGTGAGAGGATTTGTGTGCACGCTGTTCCTGTTAAAGACACCTCATCAGTTGGAGACAGAAATGTGAGAGGATTTGTGTGCATGCTGTTCCTGTTATAGACACCTCATCAGTTGGGGACATTGGTGAGAAATGTGAGAGAATTTGTGTGCATGTTGTGCCTGTTAAAGACACCTCATCAGTTGGAGACAGAAATGTGAGAGGATTTGTGTGCATGCTGTTCGTGTTAAAGACACCTCATCAGTTGGAGACAGAAATGTGAGAGGATTTGTGTGCATGTTGTGCCTGTTAAAGACACCTCATCAGTTGGAGACAGAAATGTGAGAGGATTTGTGTGCATGTTGTTCGTGTTAAAGACACCTCATCAGTTGGGGACATTGGTGAGAAATGTGAGAGAATTTGTGTGCATGCTGTTCGTGTTAAAGACACCTCATCAGTTGGAGACAGAAATGTGAGAGGATTTGTGTGCATGTTGTTCGTGTTAAAGACACCTCATCAGGTGGAGACAGAAATGTGAGAGGATTTGTGTGCATGTTGTACCAGTTAAAGACACCTCATCAGTTGGAGACATTGGTGAGAAATGTGAGAGAATTTGTGTGCATGTTGTGCCTGTTAAAGACACCTCATCAGTTGGAGATCGAAAAGATCAGACTTTGTAATCAACTTCCCAGGCAACATTTTTAGATTAGACAAAAACTACCCAAAAAAAGAACCGTTGCTGTGGGTTAAGGGCTGTGAACAAGATTCACACTTCCCTGACATGCCGAGTCCAGGGTTCGAAATCAGCTACAGACGATTTGGAGGCAGGTCCCCTGCATATATTTGGATTGTATGAGTGTCAGTTGTTCAGAATTCAATGGCACACCATTGAACATAAAAATAATTTAGTAAATGGCAATAAGCAAATATATTCATGAGATAATTGCGACAACTTGTCAAGGAACTTTTAATATTTCTGTTCAATAAAAATTTAAAAAAAAACAAATATTTAGAACAGATTTACATTATATACATTCTTGTACAGTTATCAGTTGGGGTATCTGCATTGCACTCTGGACAGGCCCATAGTTGTTCAGATCCTCCCCGCAGCATATGCATCAGCGTCCGGTGGCTAAAAGTGCCGGTTCTGTTCTTGTACAATAATAATTTAACAAATGATAATATATTGACAATACACACCTGTACAATAATGATTTTACAAAAGAAAATGAGAACAGATGTACATTACTTAATTCATGTACTATAATGATAACCCCCCCCCCCCCCCCCCCCAAAAAAAAATATATATATCCCAGTGGTTCTCAACCTTCTTTGGCCCATGCACCCCTTAACCATATGTTCAGAATGTCACCCCTCCCTTTTTACTTTGTAATTTCCTCCCTATAAATTCCCCTACCCCCGCCCCTACACAGTATACGTAAAAATGGAAGCTAAATTTAATAACACCAGTCTAGACGTCTACATACAACGTGATTTGGGGGTTATAAAATGAATTTTAGAATGGCGAGCAGATCAGAACCGTAAAGTATGGAGGGAAAAACAGTATCAAGTAATCGGTTATTGTATTAACGTGATCTTAAAATAATCTTAATTCCCCACGTCCCTCGAAACCCAAAATTCCCCCTTGTGGGGTGGAAAGGGGGGGGGGGGGGATTCCCCGCCGGATGAGAACCACTGAGATATCCAATATGTACACTCCCTCTCTGTGGAAGTGGTTATGCCGCCTGTGTCACTCTCCTGACAGGAACCACTGACTAGGGTTGTGATATGTAATGACTTTTATTTTGGAGGCTTGTTAGTTAGTCGAGAGATCATCCTCATTGCACATCGAACCATTCAGTCCATAAGTGCTCGGATTCCTTCCTCGGTAAATCCCGCAGCGTATAGCGGCTAACGACACCAGTTCTATGTTGGTTTATTAATCTTCTTTCGCTTCCTGCGTAGTGTTCTTGTTTGGCCACACCTCTTTTAATTTGCTGTTTTCACAGTCTGACCATGGTTGTAGATTCACAGTCATCACTTGGTTCTCGCAAAAGTCTTACTTCTCGTAGAGCATTCAGAATGTCAGCCTGATCCATGGCGCGTCCGCCCTCCACATTAGCCTTACCTGCGAGCTTGTCAGCCCGCTCCTCCCGTGTATTGCCGGGGCCCATAAGGCAAGCAAAGAATAGCAACACTGTAGCCTACCACGTATGTCGTAAGAGGCGACTAAGGAGGCTTGATTGTTCCGTCGCCCTGCTACTGAGTGAGTGCGTGGCGCGACACTGTGAGCTGTGAGTTTCGTGTGAAATGCTTTTGAATCTGCCTGAGGTATTTTGGAACGTTACTGCATGTTCGGAGTGATGGCAGGTGGCTATGTCCCAGAGTTGACCGGTTTTTGCCTTATGCAGACATGCGTGGCTGCTGAGCTTCTGGTTGACTGCCACTGCCATGGTTCCCTTTATTTTCGCAAAATTAGCAGCGAGGTTCCGTGAGCTCGCTGACTAAATACTAGACAATAAACAAACACCGAGTCAAATTTTTTCGGAAAAAAAAAATTGACGAAAACCGAAGTCAACGAAAACTGAGTTTCCACTGTATTATGTCAGTTAGCAGAAAACAAAGACTGCCAGCACATAAACCCCACTGTCAATACAAGACGATGAGCTGTTGACTTGTGAAGTAGTTGCAGTCTACATACAAACAGATTCTTCTTCTTCTGTGTTTTATCTTCCACTGGGGCACAGGCCATCAACCAAACCATCAACCAAACCACGCCCAGCTGTCATACCTTTTGCTATCTCCTCCCAAAATTATTCATCTCTGTCTGTAATTCTCTTCTCTGTGTGTCTTTAGGTATCCGTCTATTTCATTTACCTGTGGGTTTCAGACAAAAGAATGTCTAGCTATACTGTCTCCATATTTCTGACCGATTCGGTAGTAATTCTTTAATACTGAGTTTAAAATTCTAAATTTGATGCTAAGTATAACTGTCTTTTACTTCCACGGATTTCCTAGAAGCTGTGAAAGCTCCCCTTGTCCTTTGTTTCTTGTGCTAATATCTGTTCCCCCAGTATTGTCCACATAGATTCCCAAACAGGGTTATGATTCTGCCTCTTGAAGTGAGATTTCACCATGGGGGATAGGGTTGTTATTGATTACTCTCCTGTTCTTTATGTGAGACTTCTGCTTTTGAATTGGGCACAACAGAAATAGCCGGCTCCATGGCCGAGGGGTTAGCAGCTTTCTCCGCTAACCCCGAATACTCTCGTCACGTGACGCGACGAGAATTAGCAGTGGTTCGAATCGCAAAAGTGACTTATGAGAGTATGGAGCCGGTCGCTCAGAAAGTCGTGGCGTGCTGATGAGCGTAATCTAGCCTAGGAATCAACATACAGCTGAAAGATGCTGGTGTTGACCGCAATATCCTGAAACAGGATGGAAACGCGAAAAAAAAAAAAAACAACAACAGAAACGAAACAATCTGAATAAGTAAACATTTAAAAAATAATCATAATAATTGCAACCATGAAAATTATATTTGCAAAATCACAATCAAGGTGATTAAATTACATTTTTATAATCTTATCATAGCATGCGTGTTGTTATCAGCCTTGTCTAGGAAAATGATGTCTAAACAATTAGACATGTCCATCTCTCCGTGACCTGTGTGGATTATGTAGAAGCATTATCTGTGACAAAGTTGTCATTGCTACATTTGGTCTGATTCCAAAACTTGTACAACAAATAACAAGCAACTAGAAACAGAATAATAGTTAAAATGCTAATAATTATTATTCCCATAGTAGTGTTTGTCACAAAGACGCTCATTATGAAGGAACATCCCATATGAATAATGACTACAAAAAAGAGGCACCTTTCCAGGGAATACGTATATTTAATTCTTTCTTGCGTGTGATTATATACATATTTCCACCGCTTCAAGATCAAATAAGCAACAATTACCAAAACTACAAAAATAATAGAAACAAGACAAGCAATTCTATTAATACTCATTCCCGAATCTGTATTCTTGAAAATTTCATTTCCTGTACGACAATTGGCAGGTAGTTGTCCGCCACTGAACTCAGAACAGTCCTGGCAAGATGTTCTATTGTGATTGAGGGCATCATTGTAGGTTCCCTCTTTACAGCGCTGACAAGTCACGGAGTCATTGATGCTGTTGATGAACTCATTTTGTCCACAAACTTGTATATGTTCTGAAGTCCTTGGCTTACCTGTTGGGATATAGACAAAATTGGTTACTTTAACATCTCCGTCCAACTTTAACTTTTTCTCTCTGTAGTGGTCATAGTAGTAGTCGTACGGTTCCAACATCACAACAACGAGTCGCCCCATAATTGCTCCATTCTTGTGCCAGTGAAAAACCTCACAAAATGCTCATCATTGCCCCATGTGAACTGGTGAAGGAAACAGTAGATTGGCAAGCCACATCGCCAGAATCCCGACAATAGGCCGTCCTTCACTTAAATGTGCAGTTTATTGTTGAAGAGACAGCTGTCTGACAAACACAAGCAGCCCGCACATGTATCATCACATAAGGCAGCCGCCTGGAATGCCGAAAAACTAGCCGTCGGCCATTTTCTGAATCTTCATTTTTATTTATTTTTTATTTTCACCTTTTCCCCATGTTTTCCCATCCTCCTCCTCCTCCTCCCCCCCCCCCATGCTTGTGAGGATGCTCACGATAATCTTCAGTGTAAATGTGTGTAAAGTGTGGGAGTTTGTTCATATTAGTTTTAGTGATTATATGAGGCAGTGCGTATGTGTCTAGATGTGTGAGTGTGTGGGGGTGGGTGGGTGTGTGTATGTGTGTCTATGTGTGTGTGTGTTTATATGTGTGTCGTTATATGTGTGTATGAGTGCGTATCTGTATGTATGTGTGTGTAAGAGTGTGTATGTGTATGTCTGTATGTGCGTGTATGCATGTGCGTGTATGCGTGTGCATGTGTGGGTAAGTGTGTATGTGTGTGTATGTGCATATGTTTGTATGTGCGTATGTGTGTATGTATTTCTATGTGTGTGACGTGTGTTTATGAGTCTGGATGTGTATGTATGTGTGTATATGTTTGAGTATGAGTGTTATGTGTCTGCATGTGTATATGCGTGTATGTGTGTATGTGTTTGTATGTTCGTATGTGTGGGTGTATGTTTGTGTGTTTGTATACTTATGTGTATGTGTATGTCTGTAAGTATGTGTAAGTGTGTATGTATGTGTGTATGAGTTTGTATGTGTGTATGTTAGTGTGTATGTGTGTGTATGTTGTGTTTGTGTGTGTATATGTTTGTGGGTATGTATGCATGCATGCAGTGTATACGAGAGAGTGTGTATTTGTGTGTATTTGTGTGTTATTGAGTGTGTGCATAACTGTAATAGTTTGTGCAAATGATGTAATTATGCAGGTATGTATGTGTGTGTGTGTGTTTATGAATGTGTGTGTGTGTGTGTGCGCGCACATGTGTCTGCCTGTCTCATAACATGGTAATATGTATTGTTTATGCTAACAAAATCCATTTGACAATGTTTTTTGTTTCCCATGTGAATGTAACATGCACAGTTGATGAATGAAAGATAAGTGATTGGAAGGGCCGAATGTAAGACGAGTCTGCGTGCCCAATGTGTGCTCCTTTGAAAATAAAGTTCGTTCAATCTTTTGTTTGTTCGTTCGTTCGTTCATTCTCTGTGCCAACTTTAATCTTAACTCATTCTCTCTCAGTCCAACTTTAACTTAACTTTTCTCCTTTTCTTGTTGTCCAGATTTAAATTAACACACTATCTCCTTCTCGCCTCTCCAAATTTAACTCTTTCTCTCTTTGTCTAAATTTAACTTGACTCTTTCTCTCCCTATCCAACTTTAACTCAACTCTTTCTCTCTCAGTTCAACTGTACCTTTACTATTTATCTCCCTATTCAACTTTAACTTAACTCTTTTCTTCTCCCTTTGTCTCCTTCTCTTGCTCTCCCTCCTTATTTATCTTTCCAAATTGAAGTTAGCTCTTTCTCTCCTCTTCTAACTTTAATTTAGCTCTTTCTCTCCCTTTCAACCTTTAAGGTATCTCTCTCTCTCTCTCTCTCTCTCTCTCTCTCTCTCTCTCTCTCTCTCTCTCTCTCTCTCTCCAACTTTATAGTAACTCTTTCAGTCCCAGAAGATTTCACAGCAGACAACCAAAAAGGAGTAAATCACTATGAAAAATCTGTCTACTGCACAACTTCAAAGAGGCTGAACACACATTGTCAGTGGTCGCTGAGGCAGCCAGATTTCCCAAGCATGCTCTGCCAAATGAATAAAATAATGTAAGAGAATACATTACGCTAGTGCTGAAATTCACATGTGGAAAATCATGATCACTGATGCCAATCAGCGAGACACTTGATAATGATGATGACAGTGAAAAATATCAGTTGCCAGTTATGATTCCGTTGAACTTTATATGTCCAGTTAAACAATAACAGTGATACTGCTTTTATTGAATTCTTCTGTAAAAATATTAATGTCTGCTACATACGATAAATATTGTCTCATTGTTCAAACAATTTAAGACTTTACTGTACCTCATTCAGTATGTTTGTGTACTGTAACTCATTCAGTATGTTTGTGTACTGTAACTCATTCAGTATATTTTTTTACGGTAAATCATTCAGTATATTTGTGTACCGTAATCCATTCAGTATATTTGTATACTGTAACTCATTCAGTATATTTTTGTTCTGTAACTCATTCAGTATATTTTTGTTCTGTAACTCAGTCAGTATATTTCAATACTGTAACTCATTCAGTATATTTGTGTACTGTAACTCATTCAGTATATTTGTTTACCGTAACTCATTCAGTATATTTGTGTACTGTAACTCATTCAGTATATTTGTGTACTGTAACTCATTCAGTATATTTTTGTACTGTAACTCATTCAGTATATTTGTGTACTGTAACTCATTCAGTATATTTTTGTACTGTAACTCATTCAGTATATTTGTGTACTGTAACTCATTCAGTATATTTTTGTACTGTAACTCATTCAGTATATTTGTGTACTGTAACTCATTCAGTATATTTTTGTACTGTAACTCATTCAGTATATTTTTATACTGTAACTCATTCAGTATAATTTTTAAAACAAGTAGACCCTGTGAGGTTACTGCCATTCGGGTGTGACGTGAATTTCTCTACTTGCAACCAGAAATATATAATGTTTATGAATTTGAATAATAAAACAACAGAATGAATGATTTATTGCCAGGCATATTTGTTGTTTGTCCATCAAGAATGATGATGACCATTCATTTCATCCAGTGGGGTTGAAAGTATGGAGCCGTGAAATCTAAGATGGCTGATGAGGCCTATTTTGGCTCGAAATGTTCTTTGACAATGTGGACAAAGAATGCTTGATGTTTCTGGAGGAGGATTTCCTGCAGTGGTTTTTCTGTCCTGTCTTTTCTTCACAGCTCTTGCAATCCTGGTTGCCTCACACGTGACTGCACCCTTGTGTAATGATGCACGCCACGAATTTCGGTCTCTGGCTGCAGTATCCCACGTTATGATGAATTCCAAAAGCATTCAGTGAGATTTTCGGAGTGTCTTTAAAGCGTTTCCTCTGGCCGCCCTGGGAGCGTTTACCACAACGCAGTTCGCCGTAAAAACTTCGTTTATGTAGTCTGTGATCTGGCATACGAGTCAAGTGACCAGCCCAGCTAATCTGATTCTTCATTAGTAGAGTGTGGATACTGGGCATGGACACTCTTGTAGGACTTCAGTGTCTGGTATTTTGTCTTGCCATTTAATCTTCAGTAGCTTCATAAGGCAGACGGTGTGGAAGTGGTTTAATTTCCTAGCGTGTCGCTGATAAACAGTACAGGATTCACAAGCATATAGCAGTGTGGATAATACAACTGCTTTGTGGACTTTCAGCTTTGTTTGCAGATTTATTCCATTTCTATCCCACACATTCCTGTACAGTCTGTCAAAGGCCGCGCTGGACTTGGAGATTCTTGCATTCACTACGTCATCAATTGCGGCAGCTTGTGACACAGTGCTGCCAAGATAGGTGAATTTGTCCACAACACTTAGACTATGACCATTCACTTTGGTATTCGGCACGGTGTGATTATTCCCTGGAGCTGGCTGGTACATAACTACAGTCTTCTCCAAGTTGATATTGAGGCCAAAGTTGGCACAGGCATGTGAGAAAGCTGAAACATTGTGTTGCATGTCTGCCTCTGAGTGGGCATATAGAGCGCAATCATCAGCAAACAGAAGATCTCTGACGGTGTCGCTGTTGGTTTTGGTTTTAGCTGTCAGCCTTCTGAGATTGAACAACTTTCCATCCATGCAATAGTTGATGTCTATTCCAATGTCGTTTTTCTCGGAGGCATTCGCCAGCATATGTAAAACCATAAGGCTGAACATTGTTGGTGCCAGGGCACAGCCTTGCTTCACTCCATTAGTGACAGGAAAGGGCTCAGACTGCTCACCAATTTCCTGAACTCTTGCCTGCATACCATCTGCCATGAGTCTACGTGTAAGGGAAACAGTATAACACCAACTCAGAGAATAGTTGTTAATGGTGACGACTGGTCATAGTAAGACCACTAAGAAATAGATGAGGAATTGAACGATCCAATGGGATCACGAGGGCAGGCCATGTGACGTGTTTAACGAGGGCGGTCTGTAGGAGACGAGAAGCAGACCGACTGGGAATCGCTGTGGGGTGAATATCGAAGAAACGACAAGCCAAGTTGGAAAGAGAGAACAGACAGAATTGATACACCATGAAGGCCTGTTCAGAATGCGTCATGACAACTTATACTGCCATCACTTGTATATAATGGACAACAATGTCGCCACCGCTGCCCGGCGTTTGAACAGCGATGGAGCAAGCTACATCGGTGTTGTTTGACGGCCAACAGGCCTGTGCTGACCGGAGGTCACGGCGAGCTGCAGGACTGTAAGTAACAACAGTGTGTGAGTGTGTGTCGAGGATAGGGTTGTATTCAGGCTTGACGACATGACGGGAGTGTAGCAGATGGGGTGCTGGTAAGGACGTGGGGACAGCTTGATTGTGCAGACGTCACCAGACCCTGCTGTTGATCAATAAAGAATATTGTTCACTGCCGTATGGGACGCACCTGTTGTTGACACATTTTCTCAAGTACATACATAGAACTGTCAGTGTTAGCTGGAACTATCCCTAACAGTTCATCGGCACCATCATGAAATAGCCGCACTATTTAGACAAACTTTCGTGGACAGCCATACTTCGCCATAATCTTCCACAGTCCTTCTCTACTGTCTGTATCAAAAGCCTTGGTTAAGATCAATGAAAGTGGACAACATTTCGATGTTCTGTTCCTGACATTTATTTAGATATAAGGCATATTTGACTGCATCTCGTCAGGTGCATACTGCATAATTCACACAATTAAAACAATAATATTAATCCATGTTAAGCCAGTTCTCTGGCCTCCAGTTTTGTCATGGCCTATTAGGTTAATTAGTTGTATGACCTTTACAGTATATTTTAGCTGTTTGTGATGTAATAGGCAATCTTTACATTCAGTAGTTTGCCATTGCTTTCTGAACAACCGATGCCTCATATCAATACCATCAAAATCAATGCAAAGTGATGTGCTTCCACATAACCCACAGCTGATTTTGGACCCTCAACTCAGTCTGGGGAATTGTGAAATCTGTTCACTGCACCTAAGCCACAGTGCTGACATTAAGACCCATTAAATTCTTAAAGCAAAAACTGCCTCCGCATTAAGCTAGGATAAACATATATATATATATATATATATATATATATATATATATATATATATATATATATATATATATATGTTGTTTGTCCATCAAGAATGATGATGACCATTCATTTCATCCAGTGGGGTTGAAGGTGTGGAGCCGTGGGTTCTAAGATGGCTGATAAGGCCTATTTTGGCTCGAAATGTTCTTTGACAATGTGGACAAAGAATGCTTGACGTCTCTGGAGGAGGATTTCCTGCAGTGGTTTTTCTGTCCTGCCTTTTCTTCACAGCTCTTGCAGTCCTGGTTGCCTCACATATAACTGCACCTTTGCGCAATGATGCACGCCACGAATTTCGGTCTCTGGCTGCAGCCTCCCAGGTGTCATGATGAATTCCAAAAGCATTCAGTGAAATTTTCAGAGTGTCTTTAAAACGTTTCCTCTGGCCACCTTGGGAGCGTTTACCACAACGCAGTTCGCTGTAAAAAATTCGTTTAGGGAGCCTGTGATCTGGCATGCGAGTCAAGTGACCAGCCCAGCGAATCTGATTCTTCATCAGTAGAGTGTGGATACTGGGTATGGATGCTCTTTCTAGGACTTCAGTGTCTGGAATCTTGTCTTGCCATTTAATCTTCAGTAGCTTCCTTAGGCAGACTGTGTGGAAGTGGTTTAATTTCCTAGCGTGTCGCTGATAAACAGTCCAGGTTTCACAAGCATATAGCAGTGTGGATAATACAACTGCTTTGTAGACTTTTATCTTTGTTTGCAGGCTTATTCCAGTTCTGTCCCATACATTCTTGTACAGTCTGCCAAAGGCTGCACTGGCCTTGGAGATTCTTGCATTCACTTCGTCATCGATTGTGGCAGCTTGTGACACGGTGCTGCCAAGATAGGTAAATTTGTCCACAACACTTAGTCTATGATCATTCACTTTGATATTCGGCACAGTGTGATTATTCCCTGGAGCTGGCTGGTACATAACTACAGTCTTCTCCAAGTTGATATTGAGCCCAAAGTTGGCACAGGCATGTGAGAAAGCTGAAACATTATGTTGCATGTCCGCCTCTGAGTTGGCGTATAGAGCGCAATCATCAGCAAACAGGAGCTCTCTGACTGTGCCACTGTCAATTTTGGTTTTAGCTTTCAGCCTTCTGAGATTGAATAACTTTCCATCCATACGGTAGTTGATGTCTATTCCAATGTCGTCGTTCTCGAAGGCATTCATCAACATGGCTGAAAACATGAGGCTGAACAGTGTTGGTGCCAGGACACATCCTTGCTTCACTCCATTGGTGACAGGAAAGGGTTCAGACAGCTCACCATTTTCCTGTACTCTTGCCTGCATGCCGTCATGAAATAGCCGCACTATTTGGACAAACTTTCGTGGACAACCATATTTTGCCATAATCTTCCACAGTCCTTCTCTGCTGACTGTATCAAAAGCCTTGGTAAGGTCAATGAAAGTGGAGAACATTTCGCAGTTCTGTTCCTGACATTTCTCTTGCAGCTGCCTTGCAGCGAAAATCATGTCAACAGTTCCACGTTCTTTTCTGAAGCCACATTGACTCTCAGGAAGAAGACCTTGATCGAGATGGGCTGTGAGGCGATTGAGAAGAATTCTGGCGAGTATCTTCCCTGCAATTGAAAGCAAGGAGATGCCTCGGTGGTTGTCACAGGATTGGCGGTTTCCTTTACGTTTGTAAAGGTGGACTATTGACGCGTCCTTAAAATCTTGTGGCATGGTCTCGTTCATCCATATGTTTGTGAAGACTCGGTGAAGCTGCTCTGTTAGGACCGGCCCACCTGCCTTGTATATCTCTGCTGGGATGGAGTCAGGACCAGGTGCCTTGCCGCTGGAGAGTTGCTGGATGGCTTTGTTTATTTCCACTATGGTTGGCAGGTCATCAAGAGTCTCATTGGTGGGAACTTGAGGAAGGCAATTGATGGTTTCATCATCGAAGAAGGAAGTTGCATTTAAGATTTTGCTGAAATATATATATATATATTTCATGAAGTGAACAATGCTTTCCGTGCAGTAAAGAATTATTATTGTACTTGTAAATAATTAATACTGTACTTATTGTAAAGATTCAATACTGTACTTGTAGTAAATAATTAATGCTGTATTTGTTTGTAAAGAATCATGACAGCTGATGGAAACTAAAAAGAAAATATAAGAGTATTGAAATCCTCATGTGTACTTACCCGTCAGTCCTTCCTGATTAGAAGAAGAATTAATAGTGTCAGAGAGGGGCACACAGATTGGACCTTTGTTATTGTCAATGACTGTCATCCTCAGGTCTGTCACAACAAACTGTGTTGTGGTCACTTGTACATTCTCTGCCAACAAACTGACAGGTATTACATGGGGAACAATCATCATCAGATAGTGGATATTCTCGAGGAGAGTGTCTAAAATATCCAGGCTTACAGTCAACGATCGCTGAATGAGTGCTGTTACAGGCCTGGAGAAGTAATCTGCTAGAGTTATTGCCCACTTTCTGACACAGTTTACACTCTTTGTTGTTATGAGAATCCACAGACATGTACGTATCTGGGAGACATGGAAAACACTGTTCATAATGTGGACTATAATACTCTCCTTGCGTGCTAGCGACTGGCTTCTCTTTGCAGATATACACATTATCTTTGTTAAGGACAGCCTCATAACTTGAAAGACCACAGCAGACTGTATCATGAATTCCCTCACAACGTCGAGTGGGATTCCCATCCTTACATTCCGAGCATTTTACACACTGATCTGACTGATGCGGGTTTCTGGATAGTTTTCTGTAAAAGCCATTTCTACAGTGAATTACAGTGTCATGTGTTATATTACATTCTGTGACTAGAATCTCCACTTCAGGATCAATGAGTCGCGTACAGTTGAAGCACTCCAGGTGTGCGTGCATGTGGTCAGTCATGTAAGTTACCCCATCTTGACAAAGTGGACACACTTCAAGGTCAGACATTACCTTCAAGAGATGAGTACCTCTAGGGCATATGTGAGTGGGAATAGCACTGGACCCAACCACAAACGCTAGCAAAACTAATACCAACACAATAGCTTTGTTCTGCATGTAACAATTTCTGGCTGACATACAATATTGGGTGCAGGATACCATCACAGCATTGGAGTAGGACGCCAGAAATCGCAACGCCGCTAACGTCAGTTCTGAGGATAAATGGGAGTTTTACGTTAGCGAGTCTTACAATATGTGGTTTCGAAAAATGTGTCTTTATTGTTTTGAGAGCAATTGCGAGATCTGCACTGTATTTAATATTATTTGGTTGTTTCTTTACCAATAAACTTGTAAAATATGTGTCAAATCAGAGAATTTCGGAATACATTTGTTTTAGTAATTTATTACACCCAATAGACTTCTGACTTTTTTTTTTCAGGATAGTCAGGTTTAATATTTTGGTCACAATTTTTTCCTCACGTGTTTTAAAATTGTTTGACATGTTATGACCCAACAATTCAATTTCTGGAAAAGCGATCTGAACTTTTGCAGGTTTTATTGTCATCTCAAATGTCTTAATCCTGTGGAATACTTGTATCAAGGTTTGTAAATAACCTGTCGTATTGTTTGTATGTATGAATATGTCGTGGATGTAGGTGATAACGTTCGACATCTCCTGTAGTAGCAATCTCGTTATTTATACAAGAAAATTTTATCTATTGTATATTTACATTTAATGCAGTTTCTTTTTAACTTGAGTTGAGTTGAGCTGAGCTAAGAAGCGACATCACTGCACACAGGACATTCGCATATGCACTCGTCACTTCGTTCAACAGCCAGAAAAGATTCACACTACTAATCGTTCCCACCGATGTCTGATTGTAAGTTCTCTTCCCTCTCAGTTTTGAGATTCTACCAGAATCCCTGCCAATCCCCCGCAATCTCACCCTTTCCACATACGGGTTCTCAATCTGTTCTTCCACCTTCTCCACCTGGTCCTACTGGCGCATGACCACCTCTCTCTTCTCCATACGTAATCAACCACCAAGAGATGCATTCCCTGCCAGCCAATCATCCGCACTCCTGCATGGCCAGGGCAAAAATTCCATACAATTCTTACAATCTGTGACCCCTGAAGCGAGTTGAGCCATTCCACGTGAAACATTCCTTTCTCCACTTTACTAAGCATACTCCTTGAATCCGTGATGAAGTCAATATGTGTTGCAGTGGTTTCCTCTAACCAAAGGAATGCCTCTGTGACTGCTTCCACCTCATATGCATACTCTCATACTCTCTTTTTAACTTGTGGTGTGTTTTACTGGATCTCATTGCTGAAGGTATCTCAGTATTTATACAATATAATAGAGTTTCACTTTTTATACTTTTCACCTTACTAACTTACTAAGTGTAAGAATAATTACTTAACGATAGAAGTTCAATAGTTACAGTACTGGAAAGGATTCGACCAGTTTCTATAACAGGTTTGAACAATATCTGTAGAACATATAACATTACAGAAGAGAACATGCTAGCCAGAAGGATGACAGTCGGCATTTAGAATAACACCAGTACTAAATAAAGACATGTAGATGGTGTAGTCACATTGAGGTTTATGCCATTTTTGTTGGCATATGTGGTAGTTTCAGAAATATGGATTGGAGGTTGAAGATAAAACTTAGCTTATAGCGTACTCCTCGGCAGGTAGTAGAGGTATTTTTGTAATTAGCAAAGCTATTATCAAAACCAATAACCTAGCAACAAACCATTTTGCAGGAATGTTTACTTGTTGCAGCACCCTGGATTGCAAGTTGCCGATTATTATGGCTAAAGACATGCACATAGACAAATGGTTGAGGTCTAGTTCAATTAGTAAGAATAGTGCCAGTGCCATAATAGTGGAAAGACCTTTGATCTCAAATTTGGTTTGTGCTTCATTATTTTCGCCACATTACCATTTGACTGATTGAGTTTCTTTGGGCCTTTTGTGTAGTAGTTTTATGTTGTTTACCAAAGAGGGGTCTTGCTTTTGCAAGTAACTACACCACTGTCTGGTTTCACTTAAAGGTAATATAGTTGCACTGATTTGTTCTAATTACTGAAGTTGTGATTCATCTGCTTGTACTTTGGTCACAGATCGTGTAACTGCATTGGCATGGATAGTATCTTCATACAATTTATATATTTCTTCATCTGAATAGTCAGTTATTGAAGGTACTTTACCAATTATTAAATCACAACATGGATTTTCCACCGCCGCACACTTGATTTTTTTCTGAAATAAAAGGAGATGAAATATTGGTCTATACCAGAGGGTATAGAGAACTCCTGTTTGCGGACGACCAAGCACTAATAGCAAAATCAGAAGCTGAATTACAAGACCACGTGAATAGTCTAAACGAAACGTGTAGGGAACATAACATGAACATTAGCACAAGCAAAACAGAGGTAATGACTATAACTAAAGAAGAACAAACAGCAACAATTCACCTAAACGAACATCCCTTGAAACAAGTAAAGAGCTTCAAGTACCTAGGAAGTATAATATCATCAAATGGCAGATCAGAAGACGAGATCGAAAATAGGTGCAATAAGGCAAATCAAATCATTGGACAAATGGCACCAATACTAAAGAACAAACATGTATCAATAACTACTAAGAAAGCACTTTACAACACAATCTTCCTACCAACTCTGTGCTACCAATGCCAAACCTGGACAATGACAGAAAAAGAGAAAAGAAACATCACAACAACAGAAATGAGGTTCCTGAGAAGAATACTCAACGTATCAAGAAGAGATAAGATCAGAAATGAAGAAATCAGGACTAAAGTGGGGGTTAAAGCTGCTCTAGATTTTATTAGAAAGCAGCAAGTCAAATGGTTTGGCCATGCAAGTAGGCTACCAGTCAACAGCATGCCACAACAAGCAATGATGTACAGACCAGATGGAAACAGAGGAAGAGGCCGACCACGTAAACGTTGGACGGAGGGAATAACAGAATCCATGGGAATGTCGATATACGAAGCCCATAACCGGGCACTCTCACGAAGTTTATACTTCTCCTCGACACCGCAAGGTACAAGAGGAACATGATGAGATGAGAGAGATGAGATGAGATGAGACCAGAGGGTATCTATGACTTCTACCCGAAAATGTTCTACTGGTTATTTGTTCACCCGTGTAGTCTTGTTTATTCGCTAGTGATTGACAGTCCCATAATCGTGGATACTGTGTCGCGCAAGATAGTGGCTAGTTAGACATTAACAACACCTTTATGAATTTTTAATTTCCCATTTTTATGTACAGAAGCATTTGCTTCTTCAAACACTTTACTATCACATATAGGTGAGATGAAAGCATCACCATCTTTGACAAAAGTAGCTGCTTCTGTCTCAACGCATGTATAGAGAGGGTTGAGAGCATGTATGTCATGTGACGTGCTATTCCATATTTTGTCTGTATACTCATCATAATATCATTTTTACTGCCACTTGATTTTCTAATACGTACTGACAAAAATTTGCGCACTGCTTATTCCATCATGTTTATGTCAATTTTAGGAATCATCTTATTGAATCGCATCACTATTGTTTATGCTACACAATGTATGTGTATAATTTGCTCTCCATTTGTTTCATATTTTTGTGAGAATGCTTACGATAATCGTCAGTGTAGGTGTGTGTAAAATGTGGGAGTTTGTTCACATTAGATTCAGTGATTATTTAAGGCATTATGTGTGTATGTTTAGATGTGAGGATTGTGTTTGTGTTAGGGGATGAGTTTGTGGGTGGGGGTATGTGTGTGGAGGTGTGTGTGTGGGGGTGGGGGAATTTTGTGTGGCTGGGTGGGTGGAAGGAGAAATGTGTTGGTGGGTGAGGGAATATGTGTATAGATGAGGGATGTGTCTGGGTGGAAATGTGAGTGGGTTGGTGGGGGTGTCAGTATGGGCGAGTTATGTGTGTGACTGGGTGGGTATTGGTGTGTGGGGGTGTGGAAGTGTGGATGGGGATGTGTTGGTGGGGGTACGTGGATGGGTGTGTGAGAATGTGTGTAGGGGGGTGCGGGGGATATGTGTATGGGTTAGGGGATGGGTGTGGCTGATGTGTATATGCTTGGAAGAGGTGTGTAGTTTGAGGATGTGTGTGTGTGTGGGTCGGTGTTTGTGTGTGGGTCGGTGTTTGTGTGTGGGTGATGGAATTTGTGGATGGGGAGTGTATGTGTGGATTGTGAAGGTGTGTGGGTGGGTGGGAGAGGTGTTTTGGAGTACGGGAGAAGTGGGTGGGTGGGGAGGTGTGGGATGTGTGGGTTTGTGGAGGATGTGTAGGGGTGGGGTGCGGAGATGAGTGGGTTGGTTGGTAGAGTGATGTGTGTATGGATGTGGCGTGGGGATAGGTGAGGGGTGTGTGGGAGGAGGATGTGTGCTTGGGATAGTATGTTTGTGTGGGTGTTCGTGGGTAGTGGGATGTGTGGGTGTTGGCGGGTGAGGGATATGTGGGTGTTTGTAGGTGGGGGATGTGTGTATGGGGGATGTTTTTGCGTGGCAGTTGTGTGTGTTGGTGGGGGAATGTGTGTCGGTGGGGAATGTGTGTGTGGTTGTTGGGGTGTGTGTGCGTGGATGTGAAATGTGTGAGTGGGCGAGGAAATGTGTGTGTGGACGGAAAATGTGTGGGTATTGGTGGTTGATGTGTGAGTGGGTGAGGGATATGTGTGTGTTGGTGCGGGATGTGTGTGTGTGTGTGTGAAGTATGTGTGTGTGGTTGGAGGGTGTGTGGGTGGGTGGGTAGTGCATGTGTGTGTGGGTGAGCTTGAGTGGATTGGGGTATGTGTGAGTGGGTGGAAAGATGCGTGTGGGTGGGTGAGGGATGTGTGTGTGGGTGGGTGCGAGATGTCTGGGTTGGTGGCGGGATCTGTGAGTGGGTGGAGGGATGAGTGGGGGATGTGTGGTGAGTGGGGATGTGTGGTGGGTGGGGGATGTGTGGGTATGGGTGGGTGATGTGTGAGTAGGTGAGAGATGTGTGTGTGGGTTGGTGCGGGATGTGTGTGTGGGAGGGGGATGTGTCACATAACATGAGAATATGCATTGTTTATGCTTACAACATTCATTTGACAATGTTTTTTTTCCTATGTGAATGCATCATGCACTGTTGATGAACGAAAGATGAGTGATTGGAAGGGCCGAATGTAAGACGAGCTTGCGTGCCCAATTTGTTACCCTTTGAAAATAAAGATCAATAAAGATCAATTCAATTCAACCGATTTATTCATTGAAGAACTGCTTTCATGAATACTTGTATTTGCATGTTTTAATTCACTTATATCTTTAAGTCTTCAGGTGTGGCCAAAAGCCTTACAGAAATGACATTTCATTATGTACTTCTTTCTATATAATCTTGTCTGTTTAGTTAATACCATGTTCATCACATAGTTATGATATTGAGGATTTTTATCACACATTTTGTTTTCTTCGTTTGATGATCTCACACAGTATTTACAAGGTGTTATTTTCTTTCTTCTGTTGTTATCTTTTCTACCCTTTCGTTTTCAACCTCAGACGTCGTAGCATCACCCGTGATCTTTTGTGGTGTGGTCTAAAAATGTCTTTATTAGCGTTCAGATATGCGGAACCTTTCTCTTTTATCTCTTTGACAGAGATACCCTCATTCTCTTTTAAGAATTTTGAGAATGGTAATGGTAGTGTTGTTAATAGTTTTTCTCTAATTACTAGGTCGTTTATTTTGTTAATATTTTCAGCTCTGATGTACTTTTCAAACGTGCTTTGCACTTCTGAAACAGTCTTCAAATATTTGCTTGGGTTTCGGGGTAAGATTTTTTAATTGTGATCTGACACCTTTCTGGTCAAGAGGAAAAGATTATAATATCTCTGCATTTACATATTCATAATTACCTCTAATCTGTGATGGTATAATCTGAAGAATGTCATTAGTTTTTTCAGGTACATTTCTATATTGTAAAAAGCATGCAGGAGTGAGGATGAATGAACAAGCTGATAGGCTGGCAGGGAATGTACCTCTTGGTGGTCGATTACCTTTGGACAAGGGAGAGGTGATCGTGCGCCTGTGGGACCAGTTGAATATGCCACCTTGTTGATATTTACTTTCTAATTTAGCTAGCCTTAATTTCTCATCGAGTTCTTTGTATTTTAATCTGTAATTCTTTGTCCATTTGTCAAAATTTATCTATTCGGGAAAGGATGAAGATAATATCCATGCTAATGCAATTACAAGATCTATGACCAAGGTACAAGAAGATGAATCATAAGTTTAATCATTAGAACAAATCAGTGCAACTATATTACCTAGAAGTGAAACCAGACAACGGTGTAGTTACTTGCAAAAGCAAGACTCCTCTGGTAAAAAAAAACGTCAAACTACTACACGAAAGGCCAACAGAAACTCAATCAGCCAAATGACAGTGTGGTGAAAATAATGAAACACAAACCAAATTTGAGACCACAAGTATTTCCACTATTATGGCACTGGCATTATTCTTACTAGCTGAACTAGACCTCAACCATTTTGTCTATGTGCATTTTGTTAGCCGGCAACGTGCAATCCATGGTTCCTGCAAAATGGTTTGTTGCTCAGTTAATGCTTTCGATAATAGCTTTGTTAACTGCACCATACCCCTACTACCTGCCAAGGTGTATGCTATTAGCTAAGATTATCTTCAACCTCCAATCCATATTTCTGAAACTATCAAATATGCCAACAAAATGACGTAAACCTCAATGTGATTACACCATCTACATGTCTTCATTTAGTACTGGTGTGATTCTAAATGCCGATGTCATCCTGCTAACTAGCATGTTCTCTTCTGTAATGTTATATGTTCTACAAATACCGTTTAAACCTGTTATTGAAACTGAGTGAATCCCTTCCAGTCCTGTAACTATCGAATTTCGATCTTTAAGTAATTATTCTCACAAAGTAAGGCATCACAACACCATTCGCAGAGTTTAATTTAAGGTATATGTCTGATGGCTGAAGAATTGTGGTTTCTGAGGAAAATGCAAAGAATACCATGGACAGCCAGAAAGACCAATGAACAAGTCCTTCAAGATCGTAAACTGATTAGTGACATTAGACGTAGACAGTCACACTTTTTTGGGCATGTTATGAGAAGAAATGATTTGGAGAACTTGGTGACAACTAGTAAGATTGAGGGGAACAGACCAAGGGTAAGACCTAGAAGCAAGTACCTCGATGGCTTGGCCTTGTGGCATGGTCGAGACAGAAACACGGAGCTGATCCACGACTCTGGTGATCGAGTGAGATGGCAGAACATGACCGCCCACGCTTACCGGCATGGCACATGATGGATAGATGGATATGTCTACATCTAATTTATAGTGTCTAAAAAATGTGTTGAAGCATTCTTCAGTGATAGCAGACACTTGCGATGTAGTATCTAAGATGCACCTCACAGTCTTCCCTGAAATTGTAATATCAAGTTCTGGACGTCCACCCATTTTCTTGGTTCTCGATTCATCACACCTCCTCGCCGAAGACTGACTCCTAACTGTATGGGGATCTAGTTTAAATCTCGCCTACACATTCCCTTAACATGTCAACTTTGGTTGCATTGTCTACAACGAACCTCCCTAGGCTGTCTCTGGCCATTCACAAGCTGCGAAGGTTGTATTATGATTTGTGTCATTTTTGCCTTAGTGCCTCCTTTTCATTCGTCGTAGGCTCATGTGATATTCTACTAATGTTTTCAGGGGGGGAAAAAACTGTTTCTGCCTATTGTTCTTGCTGCGTTGACATGTTACCATATCGATATGTTCATTACACAACTGTCTCTGATTATTGTATTTGCTCTCACCCCTGGCTTTAACATTGTAAACATCTGCCTGTGGAGCTTGTTTCTAACCCGCCCACCTAATGGCACAATCCCTGGCGGCCAGACATGCTATTAAAGGCTCATTGATGAGTCTTTCTTTAATCATTTGTCTAGACAAGTGCCCGAGCCACGAACTTATCACCCAACATTGTCTCGTTGATCGTTGAGACGTTTTGTTTTTCCTGGGCTCGAAGCACCTCTTCGAATTCCTGATGTAGTTTGTGGGGAAATTCGATTATCGATTCCCGGTCACCTTGATGAATTGAGAAGAATGATGCTGTTGATTGTTGCAGGGCTCTCTTGTCACCGTATACGGTCTCTAGGACCTGTAGAGTCTTCTCCGGGTTGTCCTCTGACATATGCCATGTTTTATTGTGTCGATGATTAGATCAGCTGTCCCCATCATACCGGCTTTCCATGCTGCACGGACTTCACTGACATACTCGTCCACTGTAGAACCGTGTTGGTCGCAGAATGGTTTGATCTCTTTCCTGGTAGGTACCAAGACGTACCGTACCAGTTCAGCTACTGGATGGGAATCGATAGTTCCCATTACCGAAATTGTCGCTCCCTCATTATCCTCTGCTTTCACAACAGAACATGTGCTTCTGGTAGCCATATTTTCCGTCGTAGCTTAAGTGTCCCACACAATGGTTAACTCACTGGGTCAGGACTCGCTGGATTGGGATTCACTTGGTCTAGCAGCACTTCCTGGGTATTTTACGGACAAAGTGGGTTTGTCAGGTGTATCTAACACAAGAATCCCTAACCGAAAAGACTTAATAGAAACTTCGCCTACAGACTGATGGGGATTGAACCTGGTGTGACAGCACGATTAATGAAGAAAGCACCGTTTATCTGTATGTAACAGTGTGAGGAAGAAACGGGGAAAGATCTTTATATTGTAAGCATGAGAAGGGCGCTTGGCTACGATACGGGACATCGAGACACGGGACAACGAACGATAATAGTTAGTCATCCTTTCCCTTTCTCACCCCCTCTTCTCTCTGTTTATCACATCCACCACCTTCCTTTCCCCGTTTCATTCCGCACACTGTTACATATAGATACATGGCACCTTCTCCCCTAATCTTGCTGTCACACCAGGTTCAATCCCTATCAGTGACAGGAGTCTTTGTTCCAACCAGTACAACTCTGGTTTCGACCCAGCCTCATAAATCAGAATAGGATCATAGTCAAACCCCCCCCCCACCTCTCTCTCTCTCTCTCTCTCTCTCTCTCTCTCTCTCTCTCTACCCCTATCCCCCTCTTTATATTGTAGCTGTGAGGAGGGCGTTTGGTCACGACACGGATATATATATATATGTGTTTATACACACACACACACACATTACATTGGCACTTTTCCGTCTTAACAGACGATAGTTTGTGCTTCAAACAGGCTTAATAACTACAACCCATGGCGGTAGCGAATGCGACTGTTAAGGCCACTTCGCGGTGTAAATGTTCGTCCACAGTAGATGTACGTGAACATATGGTCATGTCCATCATCATGCACCATCTTACGTCTCACATGCTCGGTGTGTGACTTATCTGCAATAATTTTCTCCTTTGTCTTTATTCCATTTCTGATATTTGCCCTCCATGCAACACGTTCAGCGGCGACTTGCTCCCAATGTGCATTATCAATGTCTGTATCAACCATGTCACGCTTACACACATCTTTGTATCGTAGTACAGGCTGACCCTGAGATCTGTTACCTATCTGTAATTCACCAAAAAAGATGTCCTTTGGTATACTACCATCATCCATCCTCTTAACGTGTCCTATCCATCTAAGTCTACGAAGACTGAGCATGGAATATACCGTCGCACAACCTGATTGTTCCAATACTTCAGTATTTGTGATTTTGTCTTGCCACTTAATACCAAGAATTCTTCGCAGACACCGCATATGAAAGCTGTTTAAACGTTTCTCTTGGTGTGAGTAAGTTGTCCAGGCTTCACTGCCATAAAGAAGAGTACTAAGGACACAGGCTTGAAAGACGAGGACTTTTGTTTCGGCAGTAAGCTTCCTGTTTTCCTAGACTTTGCTGCCTTACCAATCCTGATGTTGATTTCCTGATCTAGGGATAATTTGCTACTTATCTCTGATCCTAAATATATCAAATGGTCTACTATCTCTAGTTCGACGTCGTCAATAAAGATTGATGGTACCCCATGTACACCTTGTGACATAATCTGTGTCTTCTTTTTGCTAATTGTTAAACCAAATTCAGAACAAGCATTGGAGAATGCAAATAGTAGACGTTGTAATTCTTCCTCAGAGTGGGTCGTATTTGTAGCATCATCTGCAAAAAGCAACTCTCTGATTAGTACCCTTCCTAATTAGCATTCACTGTTTTTTTTTCTTCCTTTTCGCATAACCTATTTAAAGGACATAGCCGTCAACACCGGCATTTTACCGATGTTGTTGATGACTTGGCAAGATTACACTAAGTAGTTTGTCATCGCTTTCAGAGCGACCGCTCACATATCCCCGTAAGTAACCAACGCGACGCGATCCGCTACCAAATCTCGCTCAGCTGGTTCCTCTACGTGGATATACGGGATTACGAGAAAATCGTTAACACCTTCGCCAGGGAGACCTACACATTCACAGTAAACAACTATAGAATTGTCTTACACTCACCTTTTGGAGTTTTGTTTTCAATTCCCCGATTTGTTTGTTCAGCCGTTCTACAAGTAGCTCGACAAGGTTGTGTCCTATCTCCCCTCTTGTTCATAAACTATATAGACAGCATATGCAAAGAAACCAGTTAAATAGAGACCGCAACAACAATAAATGACGAACAGAATACAAAAAAATAACCGACGGCAAATTACACCATTAAAGAACACTATGCCCAGTAATCAGTTTCTGTTTTATCGCGATCTCTAAATAATCGGGGAAGTTAACATAATTAGTATGCTAAAGCTCCTGATATCGAAGTCGCAGAAAGAGGTAGTCTAATAGTGCCATGCCCCTTTTCGGCTCCAATGATGCCATTGGATACCCACAAGTCCTACTTTATACACGAGAGACATGAGTATCTCAGTATACATGTGAAACATATACATCTCTTTATACATATGTGACATTAATATTTCAGTATACATGTGAAACATAGGCATCTCTGTACATGTGAAACATAGATATCTCTTTACGTGAAACATGAACATATCTTTATGTGAAACATAGACATCTATGTATACATATGAAACATAGACATATCTATGTGTGAAAAAAATTTAATACAATCAGAAAAAAAAAGAAGTTAAGATTTGAAATTTCAGTCAAGAAATTCGGAAGCTGCTAATGCTATAAATAACCCAAAACAAGCAACAGATAAAAAAACAAAATCAAAAAAATACAACAGATACATGATTGATTGATTGATTGATTGATTTAGGAATCGACATCACAGCATTCGGGGCATTCCCAAAAGTGCTCCGTCCCCATCCTCAGTAGCCAGCGAAGAGTTCCAACACTAATAGTACCAGTAGCAATCTGATTATAAGTCCGACTCGCCTTTCCTCTGAGCGTTGAGCGTTGGCCAGATCCCCTCGTCACTCCTCGCTGTCTCATTCTTGCCAGACCATGGTAATCCATTTGCTCCTCCGAGGTGTGCACGTGCTCCCACAAGGCCGCAACCACATCTGCCTTGTCATGTATCAATACTCCACCAAGTTCTGCAGAGCCAGCCAATCTGTCCGGCTGTTCATTTCCCAGCACACCGGCATGCCCCGGAGAAAAGATCCAGGCGATGCTTGTCACCCGTGACACCCGAAGCGAAGCAAGCCACTCCACACGAAGCCTGCCCGTCCTCACCCTCGTCAGCATGCTTTCTGAGTCAGTTATAATCATGATGTGTGTGTGTGTGTGTGTGTGTGTGTGTGTGTGTGTGTGTGTGTGTCGTATTCTCCATCCAGCGGAGAGCCGCAGTGACTGCCTCCACCTCCATTCTTAAGCTGGATGTTGTGGTATCATATGCCAAGCTCTCCTGCCCCAAACATCGACCATTAGCTTTGGCTATGAACCCCCAGCCACTTCTCTCACCTCTTGACACCGAACCATCTGTGTAGATAATCATATCACCCGAGTGAGCATTGTCTTGAATTAGTTGCTGAATTAGTTGCCCCTGCTGGCCACTCCCTGCACTCCTGGCTCAATGTGATTATAATTCTGCACAAGTCTGACTGCTCCGCTGACACTCTGACCCACTCCTCTCCACGCCTAATGTTCTCCAAGGGGCACACCTGTCTGATCGTATCCTCCGCCTGAGCCATCCATGATTTCCCTCTTATCAGTCGCTGACCCTTAACTGCGTCCAGCGCCTCATGCAGTGGGTGGTCTGTGTCTGCAGCTACTCTGAAGTATGCCTTCGTCTGCATCACCTTGAGCCTACCAGCAACACTCGGCAGACCAAGGATGTAACGCATACACACTACTGGGGTGTCTCTAGTGCATCCCAGAATGACCCGCATAGCTTCGTTCTGTATGCGCTCCAACTTCATCAGCTGACTCTCTGAGACAGTGATCAGACCCAATCCATAATCAATTACTGAGAGGATCAAGTGCTGGTATAGTGTGAAAAGCATTCTCTGCTCTGTGTCCATTGCAGTCATAGTGTTAAGTGCACCGAGTCCCTTTTGAGATCTTGTCACAACAGTCTCCAAATGGTCCTTGAAGGATAAACTCCTGTCAAATGGGATCCCCAGATACTTCAGTTTCTTCAACTCCCTATCTCTCCCCTGCCTATATGCAAGAATATCATCTGCAAATGTTAGTATTCTTCCAACCCCTGGTGCTTCTAGGTTTGCAATCTTGCTCGTATACACATTAAAGAGCACCGGTGAGACTGCAGATCCCTGTGGCAGTCCCCGGGTTAACATATGTGGCTCTGAGGTCCATGCACCCAGACGGAGAGCAACCCGACGAGAGTGCAGGACGGCTGCTATCCAGTTCACCAACCAGGGATTGACCCCCTTCTCCATCAGTGCGGTCATCAAAATATCATATCGAACTCTATTGTACGCATCCTCAAGATCAAGCGCTACCGCCATCGTTTCCTGTCTACTCTGGAACCCCTCAACATCAAAGGCAAAAGTGGCTGCATTTGACCAGGTATCTTTTCCTGGCCTGCAGCTCCCCAGGCCTCTTGGAAGAATCTTCCCCCTTTCCAAAAAATCCTGCAGCTTAACAGCGACTATCTTCTCTAAAACCTTCCCAAATGTATTTTGAAGGGTGATGATCCTAAAGCCGCTAAGCTTTGACTGATACTTGAATGGTTTTGGGAGAGGGATGAGATAGCTGTGCACCCAATCCTGCGGTACTGATGCTGTCCTAATGCTCTGGTTACCACAACAAGGTTAACCAGAACCAGAACAGATACATGAGTCGAAAGCCAAAGAAAAGAAAACACAAGATGAGGTATAACTGTCTCATTATCTCATCTTGTTCCTCTTGTCCTTGCTGTGTCGAAGGTGAAGCATACAGAGCGGGAGAGTGCTCGTTTATGGGCTTCGTGTATCAGATTTCCATGGACTCTACGACTCCCTCTGCTCATCGTTTATGTGGCCAGTCTCTTCTTCTGCTTCCACTTTATCTGTACATCACTGCTTGTTGTGTTATACTGTTAGCTGGTAATCTAGTTACCTGGCCTAATCATTTAACTTCCTGCCTTTTGAAAAAATATAGCATTGCTATAACCCCCACTTTAGTCCTGATTTTTTAATTTCAAATTTTTTCGCATCTTGATACATTGAGTATTCTTCTCGGGAATCTCATTTCTGTTGTTGTGATTTTTCTTTTTCTATCATTGTCCAGGTTAGGCATTGGTAGCATAGATTTGGTAGGAAGACTGTGTTGTAGAGTGCTTTCTTAGTAACTATTGATACGTGTTTGTTCTTTAGTATTGGTGCCATTTGTCCAATGACTTGGTTTGTCTTATTGCACCTATTTTCGATCTCATCTTCTGATTTTCCATTTGATGATATTATACTTCCTAAGTACTTGAAGCTCTTTACTTGTTTCAGAGGGTGTTCTTTTGGATGAATCTTTGTCATAGTTTTTCCATCCATGTTGGATAAAACTATACTTCACGGCTTCTGAAATTAATTTTCACCCCGGAGATCCAGGCTGTCGTTCTAAGATGTAAGTAGATTCGTAAATACAGTTTTGTATAGCAATGTTTTTAACGTTTTACTATGTAGAGAAGACAAAAACTGGAATATGTTGTGACAACCGGACAAATTTGCGGAAAGAGAGATAGAGGAAGACAGCTTGAGAACATTCTGGACAGCCTTATGTCATGACAAGGACAGTAGTCAACACATGAATTGATCCATGATGTCCGAGATCACATTATATGGAGAGGCATGATCGCCAACGCCATTCGGCAAGGTACTGGATGATTACTATGTATTATTAAATCTAGTATCAATTTTTACATGTATTTAAGAAGTTTGGACTATTACCGATCGTTATTTCATCACAAACTGGAATTATAACAGTTGCATGCTGCAATGTGATTTCTTCTTCTTTCGTTCGCTTGAAATATGTCTATAACTGCAATGTTGCCTGTTGTATGAATTTAACTGTCTTTTTAATTCACTCGGCAGTCCATATAGTTTATCTTCCATTGTTGTCTCTCTAGGCCAGAAGGTTTGCCTAGTGCCATGAGATGGATACGAGAAATAGGGCAAATGTGTCGAACGTAGAAACTATATAGATGCCACTAAGACACACAGTGACAAAATACAAGCGAACACCGGCGGCTTGAGTGGGCGGAGTTAACGTGGTCACACGACTGCGCCAGGCTGAGAACAAAAAACCTTGTTGTTAGCCAGACGACGCCGAGACGTGTCAGAGAATGTTCGATGGAAAGCGATGGAAAGCGATTGAACGAACGAACGAACGAACGAACAAACTTTATTTTCAAAGGGTTAAGAATTGGGCACGCAGGCCCGTCTAACATTCTGCCCTTCTATCACTCTCTTTCATACATTATTTCATTCACACGTCATTCAAGGCTAACAGAGAACAGCAACAATATAAAAGATATGCATTATAAAGGCATGGGCAAAATGCGAACATCAAAACTACACGACACATTAAAATTAGATAATGGTCTGACACTTGTTATTAGCCATGTGAAATATACTGGCCTACCAAAAGGGGACTGGCTGTTATACTAGGGTTTTGTTATTATTATTATTATCTCTATTATTAAGGGGGAAGATAATCCGTACTGAGATAGTGTTCGAGTAATTTGCGATTATATGAATAGGGATTGGTGATGTCTTTGATTTATTGCGGAAGATTGTTCCACAGCTGAGCTGCAGAGTACGTTAAGCTTGTTTTGTATAAGTCAATCCTAGGCTTCGGAATGTGTAATATATTTAAACGTTTACTGTGTCTAGCATTATATTTAAACAATGGCCAAAGATAATTTGGGGCATTCCGATGCAGGATTTTGTGAATTAGTTTAGCTTTATTGAAAAGCAGGCGTTTGCGGAGTGGTAGTAACTGAAGGCGTTTATACAGGCTAGGATTGTCAGATAAATGTTTGTTATAAATTAGACTCATGGCCCGTTTCTGGAGTGAGTAAAGTCGCTTGGTGTTTGAATTAGAACAACCGTCCCAGATTGTAGAGCAGTAGTCAAAATGTGTCTGTATATGAGAAGTATAGAATAGTTTCCTTGTGTCCTCATCAAGGAAGTTTTTAATTATGGCGAGTTGGTAGACTTTTTTCGCTGTTTGTTTAATAAGCGCTTGAACGTGGGAATTAAAGGTTAGGTTTCTATCAATGATTATGCCTAATGTTTTGTGCTCAATTACACTTTCGACTGGCATGTTATCGATGTGAAGTTGATGTGATGTGTGTGAGCTTAGAGTTTGAAGTCTTTGTCTGGTTGTTAGTAACATTGATTTTGTTTTAGTGTTGTTAATTTGCATACGGTTTGAATAGCTCCACCTAACTACATTATTTAATTCTTGTTGTAAAGACGACTCCAATAAAATACAGTTTTCAGCATTTGTGTACACTGTACAGTCGTCTGCAAATAGATCGCAGGAAGACGAAAGATGCAAAGGTAGATCGTTAATATATATGGCAAACAATAGAGGGCCAAGAATAGATTGAGATCATCTGAGTCGCATCGTAAAGTTAAAGATTGTTCCTTTGTGGGAGTTGGCGATCATGAAGCAACACACTGAAGCTGACGCCTGATGATGGGCTGCAAACGCCGACAAGCGGTAGCGGGACAGTTGACACTGTTTTGAATAACACCACGACCAAAATGGCCGGCAGAGACACGCCGTGACAAGGACTTGTTGGGTACAGGTTATGAGCTTTAGTAGAGGTATAATTGTTAAGTAGGTTATCAAGTGAGTGTTACAACAGTAAGATCTACAATGTGCATCAACCAAAGTTTCTCCTGACGATTAGATTAACTATGAATTATGTTTGTACGCAGTGGGTGTGCTGGTCATACGCAGAACGCGAAAACGGCAGGAAGCCGGCGGTGTATGACAGCCACGTGTGATTACTGTTCTGCAATAAAGTGTGTTGACTAAAGACACAAGAGACTTTTGTGGGTTGTGTGCATAGTGGATCTGTAAATTATCAAGTGTTTGTACGAGCCTATACAAAGATTAAACCCTGGACAAATCCCAAGATTTCTGACACTTGACATCATGTCTACACTTTGTGCATGAAGCGTGATTCCGACACTTACCACGATTCCGGCACACGGCCCGTGGGGGTTTTCGCCCGTTCGATGTGAACCCGAATATAAACATTAAATTCTTGTGAATATTAACAGCGAACAGTGCTACCAAAGATAAACATGTACAGTCAAAAGTACACATAAGAATTGAAAGTCAAAGAGAATGACATTGACCAAGGTCAACAAACAAGCATGGCCACCAACTGGAACAAGAAAGCCCACGTCTCGGCCCAATATCACTTTACGTGATTCGTGTTACTTGTATAATCAGTGTACCGTTGCATAAGAAAGAACAGTGCAATTATTTCAAAACTGCAAGATAATAGTGCAATGTTTTCCGACACTTCAAATATTGGAAATGAAAAAAACATAATGGCACTCAACCACACAAAGCAACATTATACAGCCGTCGTTATGTGTTCCATGCACGATAGTGCTCTGATAAACTAATGAAATTATCAAAATCCAAGATTTTTTCCCCAGATACATTTTTCAAAATTCGTCAGTAGTATAACAGGGACAATTGACACCCCTTTTTGGGGGAGCAGCATTTTGCGGACGTAACTTGTATTGATTCCTGAATTAAACCAGAGTGCAGCCAAACCGATCCATATCAATCCCTGAACCAATCCGAAGAGGAGCCAAGCATCAGGAGCAAGCCACCAAGGGCACCGGAGCTGAATATACACAGGTTGAATTGTTTCCATTTGATTTGTGTATGTGTCCTGCTTAGTAGTCCAGAGTCAACAGGCACCCAATCATTACTATGTTTATTCACCCTCATCATTTGCGGGAGGTTGGAGGGCTACTTTTGTGTTATTTCATTATCACCCAAAAGTACAATCCGTTCGGTTAGCATTCGAAATTGACATTATAATTTCAGTAAATTTTCTACTGCTAGCGAGAACTTTGTCTTGTTTGGTAAATTTGTCCACTAGTTGTTCTTTAGCGTCATTAATGTCTCTATTATGTAAAATTATTTTGCCACAGGTGTTGTGTTATTTAGTTGAAACTTCTGATAGGTGTTATTGTTTGTCCAGTAATCTTTATAATTATTGTTGAGCAGTATTACAGCAAGTTCATCGCAGTCGGTTTCGCCAGAACAAGACCAGCAGCGACACTGACTAAAATAAATTCTTGCTGTTGAAGGTTCTATTGCCATCATCAATACAGATACTAGTATCCGAACACACTGATACAGGTAGTATCTGCAGCTATTGTACATTGGTTCCAACTACATAGTATTGACACATATATAGTAGACAGGTACACAACAACAACTTGTCTACATTAGCAGACTTTATTGCACTGGTGAAAAATGTGGTTTCACAGGCCCAGAACTTATGACATGGGCAGAAAAGAAAGTCTCGGAGTTTCAGGCACAACAAGAGAAGACAGAGCAGCAGCCAGAGAGGCCAGAGAAGCACAAGACAAAGCAGCAAAAGAACTTAAGAACTTGAGCTACAAAAATTAGCAGCACAAGAAGCAGCAGTAAAAGAACTTGAGCTACAAAAAGTAGCATCACAAGAAGCAGCAGCTAGGGAGGTCAGAGAGACACAAGAAAAACAGAAAGATAAAGAACTAGCCTTAGAAAACGAAATATTAGATCTCGAACAAAAATACTACAGTTTGAAAAAGACAAACTGGCAGACGATCAAACTATGAAGGATAAAGATATTGAAGGGAAGCATTAAATTGAAAATGTTAGAAATGGAAAAGGAAGCTGAAATTGCAAAGAATAAATTAGCAATCAAAACCCTGGACCCCATCAAGAGATATCAGGGAATCAGTTAGAAACTTCATCGCAAGGTGACTCGATATCAGCATGGGTGACTAATTTTGAAGTCCTCATGAACCACTATAAGGTTCCATCTGAAGAGTGGGCGATCTTATTTCATAAGCACCTTTCCCTGGAGCCTCTCAAAGTCGTAGAGATGATACCTGAAAATCGACGAACAGACTACAAGTACATAAAAGAGCGAGTCCTAGCACATTTTTCCTTAGATCAAGCTGGACTTCGCACAGCTTACAGAGCTTTAACCCCGAAGGCAAACCAGACCTTCCTAGACTTTGTAGCTGAAACCACATCACTATTTGATAAATGGTTAAAATCAGCAGGAGTAGGTACTGACTTTAGTAAATTGAGAGATCTAATGCTCAGAGACAAATTAGTCTCAGCAGTGCCTGATAATATAGTCAACGTTCCTGATAGAACATAAATGCACTTCCGTATCCGAGATGGAGTCCAGAGGAGAAGCGTACTACATACGCACATAAGAATTTGTGCAGAAGGGGCCCAATCTGAACTATTAATAGGGGCGGTAAGCCAGATTGTCAAATCAAAATAGTAGCAATCCATCGAACAGATACCACCAATACAATAATCAAAACAGAGAAAATCGACCATACCAGTATAAACCAATCCAGCAAAAGCCATACTACACAGCAAAGAGAGGTATAATGATAGATTGCAAGTACTGCAGACAACAACACGGATCACTAGAGATGTGTGACAGTAATCCAAATTATGAATCATACATCAAAAATCTATCTCTGAAAAGAATGGACAAATTCTGAGACTATACAAACAACGTAAAATGTTATCTTTGTCATAGTTTTGGACATCTGGCCAAGACATGTAGGCTAAGATAGCTAACCAACACAACCTGGCATTCGTCACGTCAAGCAGTGACGAGGACGAACCACAAAACACAAATACACCAGACATAGATACTAGACAAGATGACAGTAGAAACGATAAGAGATACATACAAGAGGCTCACTCTGTTCAGGAAACAGATAAAAACCCAAAGTTCCAAACGGCATTAGTGAATGGACTAGCGGTAAGAATGATCAGAGACACCGGTAAATCAATTGTCGACGTAGACAAGAAACTGATAAGTGACGGTGACTACACAGACCAAAAAGTAACTTGTAGAACATTTGCGGGTTCGGTAGAAGAATATAAAACAACAATAATAGACATTAACTGCCCATACTACCAAGAACAGGTAGCAGCAGCAGTCCTACCACAACCTACAGCAGAATTAATGTTAGGAAATATTCTAAATTTAAAAGAATGTACAAAAGAAGACATAAAAAAAAATTGGAAAAAGAAAACTTGAACATAGAAGACGACCCCACTGAAGACCAACAGGTTAAAATAGACGATAATATATCAGACATATTAACAGATATGTACCACACAGACGAAGACGACAGAGATAAAGACCAAAAATCATCCAATATTGATGTAAAATTACCAACACACTCCACGCAAGAAATTATTACATGGGATGCATTGTCATTTAGACCAAATTTAACTGCACAAGAAAAAGACACCTGTAACATTTCCTATGCAAATGTACAAGCCAATGAGTCCATCATTTTCTGAAAGTACAGCAAGTGTCAAACAATTGTTTGCAAAATACTTAGATAACAATACAAAGATGAAGAGGTAATAAATGTACAGTCAACCCACATGTTATGCTGAAAATCAATCAGAAAGATTGGTCGACACATCTTCTGACGGAGATTACGATTATAGAAAATGTAGATAACATCACATATTTCAAAATGAAACACTCTGGTTCTGTAATATGTATATAATGTATAGATAATTTAGTATAGATATACTTGTTTTTAACAGAATGAATGATTAGTTAATGATAATGTTGTTTGAATGTACCATATTAGGAAAAGAACATCAAATGCAAGAATATAATCATTAACTATAGCTCTGATATAGAGGAGCTAAAGTGTGATATAACATACTGTCCCGGATGATGCCATCATGATAGTATAGTCATGATCATGTGTTAAATGTAGTTAAAGTAATACTTCTACATCATTATGATTTGATATATGTCAAATTCCATCAAATATGAAAACCTTTTATGTAAATAGCAAGAGAAACTTGCTAATGTACATCACATCACCTACAAATCACTGATGTATTACCTCATGCAAAGGGTGCTTGAAGAATCACCACCACTCTGAATTGCTAATCAGGACAGTTGCATGTCACTGGAAACAGCTTAAAATTAGTTACTGCTATCTCCTGTATTAATACTTGGGATGTATTCATATGTATATAGATAAGTACATCCAAATATATTGTTATTCCCAGATAGCATCAGAGGTTCTGAAGCTGAATGGAGAGTACGAATGTAGCTGCAGATAGAAGACCTACGCCACTTGAACACACGATGAGCACCAGAGAAGTCCATAGACCACCAGACTATCCAAAGTCTAATGTTGAATGGACACAAGATTGGGCTATCTCCCACAAGTATTCATCAAGGGAACTAGGTTGAAAACATTATGGAAAAAAAAATTATTTTGACAAAAAAAAAACAGACAAAAGAAAAGGAAAAAAATCAGAGGAAAAAAAAGAAGAAGAAACAAATACATTTTGAAATGGGAAATAAAATAAAATAATGAAAGAAAACAAAATTATTTTCCCTGGTATTATTATCATCATTTCATTCATCATCATTACAACAATTAATTTATAATTATACAGATTTCTGCATACTTGAAATGTAGTAGTCCACTAGAATTTATCATCTCATGAGAAGATCCACTATACACAGGATGAGAGATACTGATGAAGCTACAACTTGAATTCTCTACAATAGTATAACTATATGTTGGATACAAAACAACTACAAATCCAACAGTACGGCACATCTGGTCAAATCTAGGAAAAGGTGCGTAAATGAGGCAAGTGGTAAAGCAAAGTATGGTCACAGTCCAACAAACCATATAAACTACACAATGTGAAAATGAAAATTTGAGAGAAACAAAACAAGTACAAGTCTGCAGAAATGTTCTAAACCAGAATATGGCACATAGAACATGAATAAAACAACGAACACGTTGTATATGTGTTATATTACTGTATTGATTCAATGTACAGTGATGACAAATTATAAAACATGTATACATTGAATGGAAAATATTATTTTAACATTAATTGCATATAGGGAAACATATATACATTGAATGAAATATATTGTCATTAATTAAATATGATGAAACATGTATGCATTGCATGAAACATAGTATTAGTAGTTATAATGGATTATGAAACACTTATGTATTCCAGTGGAGATGCATAATTAGAAAATACAAGGTAATAAGTTGTATAAAGAAATTGTATACAGAACAAACATAAAACCAGCATCCGCATAATACATTATATTTTTTGTGATGTTGTTTATTGATGAAGACTTGTCACGAGTCTAAATGAATCATGAAAGAGATAAGCTCATGTGTAATGACAATTGACGTACATATATGTCTGAGTATTGATAAAGACCACGGCGTGGGACCATAGAGTCCACATAAGAGACTGTAGTGTGTGACTATCCAACTCATGTCAAAAAGTACGAGACTGAGTAAAGATAGTAAAAATGTTTAAAACATTTTAAAAAAAGGGGGGGGGGGCTATTGCCATGAGATGGATACGAGAAACAGGGCAAATGTGTTGAACGTAGAAACTATATAGATGCCACTAAGACACACAGTGACAAAATACAAGCTAACACCGGCGGCATGAATGGGCGGATTTAACGTGGTCACATGACTGCGCCAGGCTGAGAACGAAAAACCTTGTTGTTAGCCTGGCGACGCCGAGACGTGGACAGAGAATGTTCGATGGACAGCGATTGAAAGCGACTTAGAACATCTGTGTCGCATCCCAAAGTTAAAGATTGTTCCTTTGTGGAAGTTGGCGATCATGAAGCAACACACTGAAGCTGACGCCTGATGATGGGCTGCAAACGCCAACAAGCGGTGGCGGGACAGTTGACACTGTTTTGAATAACACCTCGACCAAAATGGCGGGCAGAGACACGCCGTGGCAAGGACTTGTTTGGTACCGGTTATGTGCGTGAATAGAAGTATAATTGTTAAGTAGGTTATCAAGTGAGTGTTACAACAGTAAGATCTACAATATGCATCAACCAAAGTCTCTCATGACGATTAGATTAACCATGAATTATGTTTGTAAGCAGTGGGTGTGCTGGTCATACGCAGAACGCGAAAACGGCAGGAAGCCGACGGTGTATGACAGCCAAGTGTGATTACTGTTCTGCAATAAAGTGTGTTGACTAAAGATGCAAGAGACCTTTGTGGGTTGTGTTCATAGTGGATCTGTAAATTATCAAGTGTTTGTAGGAGCCTATATAAAGATTAAAACCTGGACAAATCCCAAGATTTCTGACACTTGACATCATGTCTTCACTTTGTGCTTGAAGCGTGATTTCGACACTTATCACGATTACGTCACATGGCACCTAGATATTTTGTATTTTGGGCAGTCTTTGGGTATCAGCTCTGCTGTCTGTGACGCCAATCCACATATACACATGACTGATTCGCCAATCTTGAATTTTGTATACATGTGTTTGCGTAATCTATTGTGTCCTGTTCTGAGGTGCAGAACAATTACTTGTTCTGATCTGTCCATAACGTGGTGGTCATCTTGAGCAGATTTTGGTAGCTTTCTGACTGATGTGATCTTTTTGTGGTATGTAACGGGTACATCAGGCTGTTCTTTTGCTCCTTCCTTAGCCAATCGATCAACTCTGTCGTTTCCAGGTATTTTACAGTGGGATGGTATTCACTGTATGGTGACCTTATGCTGACTGCTAAGTTCAGAAAGTAGTGTCCTTGTTACTTGCAATTTCCCAGACAGGAGCGCCTCGAGTACTGATTTTGCATCTGTCAATAGCACCACAGGTTGTGTACCAAGGCTGGTATTTAGTCATTTCTCTGTTGCTATCTTGATTGCCTCAATTTCAGCATTATAATAATGGCAGTACTTTCCTGTTGGTACTCTGGCCGTGTCCCTAGCATTATTTGGGCATTCTATGTATACTCCCGCTCCTCCATTTCGAACAGCATTTTGTGCTGACCCATCTGTGTAGACTTGGATCCAGAGGTCCTGTGGGTATTCTTCGTGAAGGAAGCTGAAAGTGGCTGTTCTGCGCTGTACACTGTTTTGTTCTTCCTTGTCAAATATTCCACCCACTTTTGTCTGGATTTGTAGTGAAAGTCTATGTTCATCTTTCCATGGAGTTCGCTCTGGAATAGTTTTCAGGGGGATACCAACGATGGGCAGATCGGTGGTTTCTCTGCAGAGTCGTTTGGCCTAGTGGATAAAACTGCTTCTTTTCAACCGCCCTTTAGCTAAGTTTTCAATTCTGTTCTGCATAGGGTGGCCTGGCGAGCTGAGGAACTTTTCTGCCTGTATTAGCGTTTTCGTATCTCTGCGCTCTCGCAGTGCTAGTGTCCTCCCCATCTTCTCCATCTCCACTACAGGGGTTGATATCATCTCTCCTGTGGTGACTCTAAGTGCTTGATTTTTCACCGTGTTCAGCTCTTGTAGTGTGGTTTTTTATGCCGAACACCACGCAGTTGACCCGTATTCCAGGTGTGGTCGTATGCTCTGTTGATACAATTTGCTATGTATTTTCCCACTGGCTCCCCATGTGGTTCCATTTAGTTTTCTCAGGATGTCTATTTTCCTTCTGGCTTTTTCTACTGCTTTGCTGGTGTGCTTTTTCCATGTCAGTCTGCCATAAAATGTTACTCCAAGGTATGTTGGTTCTTTATCTTCTCTAAGGGGTATTCCATTTATCTGGTTGATCCCTGCCTTTTGTTTTGGAGAGAGGGTAAATAGAGTGGTACTGCACTTATCAGTGTTTATGCTGACACACTATTTATTTGCCCGTGCAACAAATGCATCTACAGCTCTTTGTAGCGATTTGGTGGCCACTGATACATGTTCATTTGTGCTCCATAGAACCAAGTCATCAGCGTACATTGCCTCTTTAATTCCATGTGGTAGATTAGAAACGAGATCATTGATGAAGATTAGAAAAAGTGCGGGGGACAAGACTCCGCCATGGGTAACACTGTGGCGCAGTAGTACTTTCATGCTCTTGAGTCCGTCGATCTGTTCTCGGGCTCTTCTGTTGTGCAAGTATATGTTCACCCATTTGTACATTCTTCTATTGACTTTATAGTTTCTCAGTTTCTTCATCAGACCTTCTTTCCAGACTTTGTCAAAGACTTTCTTCAGTTCTATCTATCAGCAAGCACCAGCTTCTTCTCTTGGAATGCATCCTCAATTTCTTGAGAGAGGCAGGCTGTCTGATCTTCCGTAAAGTAGCACTGCCTAAAGCCAGCTTGCTGTGGCACAAGGATGTTTTCACATTCAATGTACCACTGCAGTCTGTGATTGATGATGCGCTCCATTGCTTTGCAGAGACAACTGATGAGGCTAACTGGTGTGTAGGTGTAGGCAATGGAACTATCTTTCCCTGATTTTAGGAAGGGTATCATGATTGCTTCTCTCCAGACTTGTGGAACACTGCCTAAGGTCTAGCTGTTATTAAAAGGATAAGGGATGCTTTTTAGTTCTTTGAATCTAATCCTTTTCAGTTTGCATCCAACTAGATAGAAAATGCAGACAAGAAAATCCGGCTGCTGTGGAGGCTGAAGTACAAGCGTTGATTTTCGAGAATTCGCTAGACGGTGACGCGGTCATCTACACAGATGGGTCGGTCGTCCGACATGTGAGAAGCTCATGGGCCTTTACAGCTCGGGCCGGAGGGAGAATTGTGAAGGAGGACTCTGGTGCTTTCACTGAAACCACAAGTAGCCTGACCTTGGAAGTTATGGCAGTAAGTAAAGCAATAACATGGCTCGAGACACAGACATTCACTAGGGCTTGTTTCCTTAGCGACTCAATGAACATGATCAAGAGGATAGAGGACGGGTCGATCCGAAGAGAATGGTTGCTGCCTCTGGAGCGGTCTCGGCTGGCAAAGATTAGTTTCATCTTCGTGCCAGGGCATGCGGGAGTACAAGGAAATGAGCGGGCTAAAAAGCTCGCAGGTGAGACTACGGTGAAGGGCGGACGAGCCATGGACTAGGCTGACATTCTGAATGCTCTACGAGAAGTAAGACGTTTGCGAGAACCAAGTGATGACTGTGAATCTACAACAATGGCCAGACTGCGAGAGCAGCAAATTAAAAGAGGGTTGGCCAAACAAGAACACTACGCAGGAAGCCAAAGAAGATTGATCATCCAACACAGAACTGGCATCGTTAGCCGCTACACACTGCGGGATTTGCTGAGGAGGGGATCCGAGCACTTATGGACTGAATGGTTCGATGTGCAATGAGGATGATCTGTCGACTAACTAACTAACTAACTAACTAGCTGTTATTAAAGATCTGCAACAGCTTTACTTTGGCCTCTGTTCCTGGGTTGCTGATCATTTCATTGGAGATAACATTAGTTCCTGGTGACTTTCTCATTTTCAATTTTGATATGGCTAGTTCCAGTTCGCTGATTGTGATAGGTGCCTCCAGAACCTATTGTACTGTTTCATTCTGTCCTGTATGTTGCCATTTCTCTTGAATCTCTTGTTGTTTCTCTGGAGTAATGTCGATATTATTATCGTGTGCGAACGAGTTTGCAAAATGGTCAGCTGCTTGCTTTCCTGTTAAGATGTTTCTGTCTTTATGTAGTGCAATTTTTGAGTTTCTCCGTGCGCCCTCATCGTTAAGTTATTTTATTAGCTTCCACAATTTCCTTGTATCTCTTTCAAAGTTCAGTGACTCTGTTTTCTCCTGCCAACATTTCCGTCTAGCCTGCAGCTTGGCCCTTTGAAATTTAGCTTTTGCGGCTGGTATTTATTGTGTGCTCTTGGCTAGGTGTGGCCAGGGATGGGTTAACCATTAGGCAAACAAGGCACGTGCCTAGGGCACCAAGCAATTGGGGGGCACCACACGTCCTCAAGAAAAATGTGTATATTGTCCCGGTAGCGTAATTGCATGGCATAAGCAAATCGCAAATGAAATATTCAATCGCACATTATTTAACCTTGGTCCCACAACCCGGGGGTAAAATACCCCCCACCCAGTTTTTTGTTTGCTATTTTTTGCTATTTTTCTTCAAGGTTTTTTGTGTGCTATTTTTTGACTTTTCTGGGATATGTTTGTGCTACGTAACGCACTAATGCGTAGCGACAAATTCACTTCCGTTTTGGTCTGCTAGTGAAAACAATTGTGAATAGTGCTAATTTGTCGACGTGTCATTGAATTACTGTACATTTGCATAACGGCTTAGAACTACTTTGCATTTTCAAACATTTGTATAAACTACTTACTGATGAAGATATTACTAATTTAGCTTACACAGCAAAACTTGATTTGACGAAGGTAAGGTTAATGGTTACACTTTTTACTTTCGTTTTCGTTTTCATCTAAGGGTTTTTAATTCTAAAAAATCTTATATATATATATATATATATATATATATATATATATATATATATATATATATATATATATATATATATATATATATATATATATATATATACACAGACGTCTATTGGTAGTTAGTGTTGAAGGAGTTCATTACTGCGCTTTAAATGTGCTTTTATCGATTTTGATAAAGCAATTATTGATAGGGGCCTAAGTATATTATTCCTTAGCCTTATTTTGCATAATTTTCCAATATTTATGTAAATACATTTTCGTTTTAAAAAATGTAATTATGAATAATCGGAAAATGATACCTTAGCATACCCACTTATATTGATTATATTATTTATTCATTTTTCATTTACAGCTTTTCACATACTTTTTTCAGATTCAGACCCCAAGATGAAACGTGTTCAGTTAAGTGCTGCACAAAATAGAAAACTAGCTAAACAAAAAGAGCATACTGTTTCAGTTGTAAAAGCTAAGAGCAGAAAATTAACGAATTATTTAGTTTCGGTTAATCAACAGGTGGAACAGGATTTTACTGACACTATCAACCCTCTTGATAAGTCTACTATAGGCTGTTCTGCAAATCCCGACACTGCATTTGTGTTTGAAAATGAAATTTGTGGTGACCCACTTCAATCTGCTGAAGATGATGATAAAGACGAAGATGATAAAAAAAATCAAGCAGTAGATCCAGGACTGTGGATTGACTTCTCGGCTGATGATGTGGCTTACTGGGTTGACTGTGGGCCCACTAACTGTCAGCATCATTATGGTCCCTTTGATAAATCTTGCTGTATTTATGCTGAAGGAAAAATAACAAGGTATTGTTCTCAAAACCTCTTCTATGGCACAAAAGCAAATGGTGAGCAGTACAGGAGAGAATGGTTATTGTATTCACCATCCACAGGATCTGTGTACTGCTTTGTTTGTAAACTTTTTGCGTCTAAAGGTTCCACAAGTTTGGCTGATAAAAATGGGTTCAGTGACTGGAAAAATAACATTTAAGTTGATAATCATGAACAAAGCTCTACTCATAAAGACTGCATGTTAACATACCTAGCTCGTAGACAAGGCTCGGGTCTACTACAAAAGCTAGAAGAGCAAATAAATGAAGAGTACATTTACTGGGAACATGTTTTGAGGCGAGCAGTAGCGGTTATGTGTACTATAGCTGAGCGTGGTCTGGCTTTTAGAGGGACAAATGAAAAATTTGGATCTTTACAAAATGGAAATTATCTAGGGTTGCTGGAGTTGGTCAGTCAGTTTGATCCAATTTTAGCATCACACATTGCGAAATATGGGGCTGGAAAAGGAAATCCTTCTTATTTATCCACAACTATATGTGAAGAACTGATTGAAATTATGTCCCAAAAAGTCCATGCAGTAATTGTAGATGAAGTAAAGGCTTCCGGTTATTTCAGCTTGTCAGTAGACTCAACACCTGATATTTCACGTATAGATCAGTTAAGCGTTGTTCTTCGATATGTGGTAGATGGAGAGCCCATTGAGCGCTTTTTGACTTTCTTGGAGCTGCAAAGTCACGCCGGTGAAGGTATGGCTAAGCAAGTGTTGCAGTACTTACGTGAAGCTTGCAATATTGATTTTTCGAAACGCAGAGGTCAGTCCTACGACAACGCAGCTAATATGTCTGGGTGCTACAAGGGCACGCAGAAAAAAAATTCTAGATGAAAATGAGTTTGCTATATACATACCCTGTGCTGCTCATTCACTAAATCTGGTAGGCAGAAGTGCCGTTGACTCTTGTTTAGAGGCAGTAAACTTCTTCCATACAGTGCAACTGATCTATACTTTTTTCTCATCTTCAACCAAAAGATGGAAGATTCTGAAAGGATGCCTTGTGAATGAAAAGCTGGTAAAGTCCCTTTCCTATACTAGATGGGAAGCACATGCTGTTGCAACTGAAGCCATTCTAATGTCTCATCCTCAGTTTATAGAAGCGTTAGAATGTTTACAAGTAGACCAGTCAAAGAAGGGGGACACCAGAAGAGAAGCAGAAAACATTGCAAAGAAGATGCAAGAATTAGAATTTGCTTTCATGCTTGTCTTTTGGGAAGAAGTGTTACAACATTTTCACAGGGTCAGTCAAGCTCTACAAAATGAGCACGTGAACTTGAAAACGTGTGCTGATTTGTATTCTTCACTAGCAGATCACTTGCATGAATCTAGGAATGAATTTGAAAGATTTGAAGAAGCTGCAAAAGAAATAACACCAAGTGTGGATTATAAGTCAACTTTGACCCGTAATCGTAAACGAAAGACAGTGGTCATTGATGGTGATGCCCCTGAGGTATCTCAGAATGCCAGAGACAAATTTCGTATATCTGCTTTCTACACCATTGTTGACAAACTTGAGACAGAGATGAGTAGACGAGGACAGGTATATAATGATCTAGCAGTTCGATTTTCTTGTTTGGTCGATGTACCACAAACATCTCAGTGTTGTGAAGGACTAATAAATGCTTACCCTGAAGATCTGAACAATAATTTATATACTGAAGTACAACAGTTCCACTCATATATTCGTGTCACCGCCTCACCTTTAGATATATTATTAAAGGGCTGCAACTCCAGCCCAAGGGATAGAAGCGAGTCGCTCAGGGCCCGAGTAATCTAGAGCCTTCTCGAAAGACTGGTCATCGAGTCCATGGTTCCGTGGACACTGACGTGGCCCGCCTATTGCGGGGTCCACGAGGAACTCGGACAGAGTTACCGCCCGTGTCGGATTGGGACACGTGGAGACCGGCAGAGGACAGACGGACTTTAGAGAGGCAACAGGGCCTGCCTGAGAGGGACTCAATAGATATCATAGATATATATATACATAGGCTAGATAGTTTGCTAGATTGTTGTATGATAACTATGTGTTTGATGTTAACTATCTGTGATATGTAATATAGCGCGGGCTGTTAACCCACTGCGCCAACTGTATATTGAAATACAATAAATGTTCGATATCATAGCGAACGGAGTTTATTGTTGCCTGTGTGAACCCGAGATACCTAGATAGGAGCAAGACGATGACAGGCTTTTTGGGGGCTAGTTTTCCGGTTTTGGCATAAAATGTTTTATGAAAGAGCTATTAATTGCCATGTAAAATTACTTAATTAATCATATCAAATTGATTGTTGTACCACAAATTGTTAACTTTACAAGTTTAAACATTAGTAGCTATCTAGCGATAAAATAGAATTAATCTGAGTCCCTCAGCAGCGTCTCAGCAGTGCCTCAGCAGTGTGCCTCATTATTGTGATTCTGTAAACTATTTTTGACATGACTGTGACATTTTTTTGACTGGTACTAATGTTTTCTCACTCCACGAGCAGATTGTTCCGCAAGTAGTGGCGCGTGCAACCTATGTAACCTTTCCAACAGTGACGAGAGTACAAGACAACATCGGCGAGTTCTGGGATTAAAAGCTAAGTTTCATATCCATACCCATTGCAACTCTAAGCTGTACTTCTCACCTTTCATCAATGTATCATTTTGTTTCACATTGATTTGTTTGCATATTCATGACCTTGTAACCAACATAACCTTGCATTTTGATTTACACATTTAATAATTAAGGGAGATAACCAAATTTTCCACTCCCCAACATTTTTTCTAAGGGATTTAACTTTATAAACAGTACAAACAAGTAAAACACAAAATGTCTAGCTTAGATAAATGCATTGAGCAAGGAATAAAATTAGGTTATAAAGAAGAGAAACTGTCAGAATGTGCACAGAAAACGCACGCAGAAAACATTGCCCGTGAAGAAAGAGCGATTGAAAGAGAGGAAAAACAAAGGCAAATGGAGGCAGAAGAAAAGAAAATGCAAATGCAGGCAGAAGAAAAGAAATTGCAAATGGAGGCAGAAGAAAAGAAAATGCAAATGCAGGCAGAAGAAAAGAAATTGCAAATGGAGGCAGAGGAAAAGAAAATGCAAATGCAGGCAGAAGAAAAGAAATTGCAAATGGAGGCAGAAGAAAAGAAAAGACAAATTGAGGCGGAAGAAAAAAAGATGCTGATGCAACTACAAGCTGAAGAGAAAAATTGCAGTTGCAAGCTCAAGAAAAACAGCTGGAGCTTGAGGCGGCGGCCAAACAAGCCCAATTGAATGCCGAGACACAAATAAAACTAAAACAGATGGAGATTGAGTCCAACGCAGAAATATCAGTGAATAAGCTAAGAAGCAAAGAGGAAGAACAAAAATATAACAAGTATAAAGGCCTCGTGAAGGCGTTCTGCTCAGGAGATTCCATCAGCGCCTACTTGGAAAATTTTGAGTGTCTCATGGCCTACCATAAGATCATAAAATCAGATTGGGCATTTATTCTAATGAGAAACTTAGCTCTTGAACCATTAAAAGTAATAGAGACAGTGCCACAGGAAATGCGAAAAGACTATGACTACTTAAAACAACGCATTCTCCAACATTTTTCTTTAGATACTGCAGGTTACCAACAACAATTTGCCAAATTATCTCCACAACCAAACCAAACCTTTATAGATTATGTCAGTACAGTCCAAGACGTGTGTACAAAATGGATTAACTCGGCTAAAACGAACAACAGCCATGACAAACTTAAAGAGCTCATTATTATAGACAAAATAGTTAGCACCATCCCCACACCTTTTGCTAAGTTCTTAAAACAAATGGACTGTAAAAGTATTCAGGAAATCGAATGCAAGGGGAATGCATTTTTCACAGCAAATAGAGACATTTTTCAGCTGAACATAAGTCACAACGATACAGCAGCAGCAGTAGTGAACACCAAATACTCCAAACAAACAGAGAGTAAATTTAAACCGCGCTCAAACGTCAGTAAAGTAGTTAAATGCCAATATTGCGGTTTGAGTCACGACACTTACTCTATGTGCGACAAATCGCCTAACTATCCTCACCACCTCAAAATGATGGTGGAGAAGCAGAAGACTAAGCGCAATGCTTACCAGAGAGCGGTCAAATGCTTCTTTTGCCGGAGTTTTGGCCACTATAGTCGCTTCTGTGATGGACGAAAGTTATTGAAACAGGCCAATGCTGCACTAGTGGAAACGTCGTCAGACGAAGAGATTGAATCACTGAATGATTGTGATAATCAACACGACAATGAAAGCGAGCTTGGAAATGATGTACACATTATTAACACCATTACAGACAGTAAGTGTAACACCTGTACGAAGTTCCAACTTGACACAACATTACTATGTGGCCACACTATCCCTATTTCAAATGAAACAGCCAACGCTGCTTTGTCATCTACAGGCAAGCTAGTTTTTTCTACAGGGTTTGTAAATAACAAAAAGTGCACATTAATTCGGGATTCCGGCGCAACGCTCTGTGGGATTAAGAAAACATTAATAGACACTAAAGACTACACAGACAAACATGTGACTTGTCGCACATTCTCAGGTACTATAGAGAAATACCCCCTTGCTCTTGTCGAAATTCGAACACCGTTCATATCAGGACAAGTATTGTGCGCTGTCCTTGAAAATCCAGTCGCTGATATTATACTTGGGAATTCGCCCAACATACATCCATGCTCTGAAAAGGAAATCAGAGAGTGGGAGCATAAACACGGTATCCACCACACAAACAGCGATGCTACAGAGAAACACCATTCTTGCTTGTCTCAATCTGCCAAAAGACCAAGGGAGACAACCACTGAGGTAATTCAGAAAGAATTAACCGAGGTGTACAATGCAGGGGCGGTCGAATCTGTGAACGATACGACCAAATTAAAACCTCGAATTGAGGATGCTACCGATCTACCAAGTACCAAGCCTATAAATGTGCAACAAAACACAACACACAAATGCAATAACACGACAGACAACCCATAAAACCAACACCGACTAACTACAGGAATCATTAGAAATAATAGCACCAAACTCAACTAACATCAATTTTGGAAATGAACAGAAAGCAGATCCTACACTTACACCATACTTTAAATTAGTAGGACTAAAACCAAAATTAACTAAGAACGCATCGTGGACATTTAGGCTACAGAACAATATCTTAACTAGATTTTACACAACAAAGCAGACCACGATACAGCAAGTAGTGTTACCACAAGCACATCGAGACAAAGTTCTAAAAATAGCCCATGACTCCCCTTTTGGAGGTCATATGGGGTATGAAAAAACCAGGGCTAGGGTCCTCACCCAATTTTATTGGCCAAAGTTTTGCCAAGATATAAAAACCTTCTGTAGATCTTGTGATATATGTCAGAAACTGGTGAAAAAGGGGAAAAACCCTACAGCAGAAGTCCAATCAACGACAACTGCCTCGAGGCCTTTCCAAATCGTGGCAGTTGACCTAGTAGGTCCGTTGAATCACATTTCAAATAAGGGGAATAGATATATTTTTACTCTTGTAGATTTATGTACGAGATGGCCCGAAATGCTTCCATTAAGATCTATCTCCTCTAAGGATGTGACGGACATATTACTAAATATTTTCTCCCGTTTTGGCTTCCCGGAGAAAATCATTTCTGATAGAGGAACCCAGTTCATATCGAATGCCACCCAATCAGTAACTAAGTTACTAGACATCAAGCAATGTTTCACCAGTCCCTATCGACCGGCCGCAAATGGTATCTGCGAGAAACTAAATGGGGACCTGAAACATATGCTATCTAAAGTGACAGCTGAAAATCCAGCCGATTGGGACATACTTCTCCCAACGGTGCTGTTCGCATATAGAGAAGTCCCGCAATCAACGTACAGGGTTCTCTCCCTTCGAATTGATGTATGGAGCGAACCCAAGAGGACCTCTCACCATTTATAAAGAGATCATATCACAACCTGTAGATATCCAACTTCCCATTTCTACCTATGATTTAGTCACTGACACCAGAGACAAAATCATACGTTCCTGTATATTGGCCAGAACATCACTACAGGAGAAAGGTTTTAAATACAGGCAGTACGCCAACAAAGGTGCAAAACCAATTGTACTAAATCCAGGTCAGGATATTTTACTCCTACTACCTGACAAAAGAGATTTACTGTCAACCTCTTGGCAGGGACCTTTTAAGATCATTAGAAGAATTTCAGAAGTGGATTACGAAATCTCTTTAAATGGAAAGTTGAAAATATTCCATGTAAATATGTTGAAACCATACTATGCTAGACAGGACATTGAGACAAATGAACAGACGCAACGAACTGATGACAGAGACGAAACGACAATTTCCCAACGGAATGACACCTCGACAAACGAAGCATCGTTAACGACACACTCTTACGACGACAAAAACGACGAAGACATATGGACATTACCGACAATCTGTGATATCGACAACGACGACAAATTTGACGACATATTGAACGATTGATCTCGACGACGACGACAATGACATCGAGGACAATTTACAAACAGTAGCATCTGTGATAAATCAAACAGACGTGGACAATACTGAAATCCCTGTACCAATTATGACTGACGACGGGAGTATAAATGACATACATATCACTGACACTTTGACACAACAACAGCGACAAGACATTTTGACTCTCCTTGACGAGTATAAATCTATCTTTTCTAACAAACCTGGACGCACTGATAAAATAACACATTCAATTGTGCTGACAGATCTGAGACCGGTCAAATGTAGACCATATTCTATTCCTCTCCATTACAGATCTAATTTAGATAAAGAAATTTTAGATTTAGAGAAGAATGGCATAATTCAAAAATCGATGTCTCAATATTCTTCACCGATTGTCCTGGTGAAAAAGAAGGACCAGACAATCCGTTTGTGCATCGACTATAGAGTATTAAATACAAGAACAACAACGGATGCAGAGCCAATGAACAGTTGTGAAGATCTTATTTTAAATATGGCTCAATCATCCTTATTTTCCAAGACCGACTTAGCGAAAGGATATTGGCAAGTTCCACTACACCCTTCTTGTAGACATATAATAGCATTCGCAACACCTCTCGGTTTGTACGAATGGCTATATCTTCCTTTTGGCCTGAAGAACGCACCGGCCACATTTGTTAGGTTAACAAGATTGTTATTACACGGAATTAAAGATGTAGTAGCCTATATTGATGATATATGCGTCCTATTCTTCTGATATGACTTCTCACTTACTTACCCTCAAACAAGTCTTCAACCAAATCTCTCTTTTTGGACTTACTATCAAACCTTCCAAGGTTGAATTAGGCTATACACAAATAGACTTCCTTGGTCATAGAATTTCTGAAGGCAAATTGTTGACAGATGAGAAAATTGTTTCCAAGATTCTTAATCTAGAAGTGCCTACCACAAAGAAACAAATTAGAAGTTTACTAGGTCTTATTAACTATTATTCTAAATTCATTCCACATTGGGCAGAACTCACCTCAGTCTTTTCTGATATGTTAACTAAAGATCATCCATCAAAAATTTGTAAAAGTACCAGCTTAGATGATGCAATGTGTAGATTGAAACATATTTTTTCTAATCCACCAGTCTTACGATTACCCAACATAAATTTACCCTTTATTTTGACCACAGATGCGAGCGCTATCGCAATAGGAGGATGTTTAATGCAGGAAGTGGATGGAGTGAGACACCCGATTCTCTACGTGAGCCGCAAACTAAAGAAGGCGGAGACACGTTATGCCACAGTGGAATTGGAGGCTTTAAGCCTATTGTTTTGTATATTGAGATTATCTAAGTTCCTCTTGGGTAGTCACTTTGTGGTCCTCACAGACAGTTCGCCATTATTGGTCCTTAACCATGGGTCGCCCAAAAACCATCGGTTACAAAGATGGTGTCTTCTACTTCAAGATTTCGACTTCGAAATCCGCCATATCAAAGGCACCGATAACATTATGGCTGACCTATTATCACGGCAAACGAATGCGCCAGTAGAATGACTCTTAGCACATCGACCATTCGCCATACTAGAAACTGTGATACTTTTAGTCGGTTGCATATAACAGTGTAACTCTACACCTGCTAGAGTACTCTCAGTGATTAGGTTAATTACGACACCCATGAACATGATACGTTAAGAGCTATACTTTAAGAACTATACTATCAAGTGCCCAAGCTCTAGAACGATCCCAGCAAGAAACGGTAACTGTGTTTCAACCAATAATATCAACCAGTGAACTGACTCTGAATACTGTAATATTTCATACGGGACATTGAGAACAATCCATACTTGCTGTTGCTACGAAACTTTGCAAACAGCCGAAACAGAACGACATCGACTACAACACTCAAGAGACAGCCATACTAACTTTAACATTCATGGCATAACACGCTAACGACAGGAGGACAACGCGCACATCATCGTTGGATTTAGTTATTTAATTAATTAATTACTTTAGTATTAAATATGTATTATCTTTGCATTAATGATGTATATAAAATGTGTTAACCTGTAATTTGTACATATTCTACTTTAATATTACAGGCGGTTCCATTCATAAACTAAAGAACCGTCCTATACAATTGTCTCTGGTTAAATTATAACCTATTTTTGAGTCATCGTACAAAAAGTACGTATTTTCTTAAAGGGCAAATATCGCCTAGTCCATTTTTTCTAAGGGCAATAACACTTACCTCAACTATAATTATATATTTTAACCAAATACTATTTTGAATGAAAGGTGAGTGAATGACTGCGTGAATGGATTAAATGAGAGAACGATACACTTGGCGGACAAATTGTACGCAAAACGTATTTATTTTAATTTGTCTGCGTCTTTCATGTAAAATTGCATGACTTGTCTAATTTGTTAATACATGTATAGTACTTAGTTTAATAGTGAGTTTAATTTAGTAGTTAGTGTAATATACTTAGTTTAGCAGTTAGGATACATCTAAGCACCCCTACTTGGAATGCCTGATCATGTATTGCACACAGTGGAGTACTTCATGATTGAGGTTATTCCAACTCGTGACGCTTGGAAATACGCCACACATTCAGCACACACGTTACACAAACCTTAAAACTCAACACTATCAATTTAAAATACAGTCACTTTATTAGAAACAGCAACTTATTAGTTAACACACTAACAAGCCAACAGGGACACATGTAGTCTGAGGGGGATAAAATAACAAAGTAACTACATATTTAGCATTATATAACATACGAGAGTAAAAGTGTATTGAAATGCACACACAGATCAAGATTTGAAGGTGTACTTAAATAGCCAGGACTCCGGTCTTGTTAACCCTCTTTACTACAGAGGTTAATTGTCTTGGTACCAGTGGGGTACTATGAGAAGGGCGGGTTGTAAATACAACTACTAAAACGTCACGTAACTTCGGTCAGATAAGCATTTTTAAGGATACGGGAGACAGAGTGATCTCTTCACCAAATCAGAGAAGTGTAGTATGGGAGAATACATGAGTTTTAATGCCAGTATATAGGTTACCAGGTTACTGTCCACCAAACTACAAACACCAACTTTATGTGATTCGGTGACAGAATTAGAACAGATCTAATTACCCAATAACAAATCATATCAGGGGGGAGGGGGGAATCCTGTCACCGCCTCACCTTTAGATATATTATTAAAGGGCTGCAACTCCAGCCCAAGGGATAGAAGCGAGTCGCTCAGGGCCCGAGTAATCTAGAGCCTTCTCGAAAGACTGGTCATCGAGTCCATGGTTCCGTGGACACTGACGTGGCCCGCCTATTGCGGGGTCCACGAGGAACTCGGACAGAGTTACCGCCCGTGTCGGATTGGGACACGTGGAGACCGGCAGAGGACAGACGGACTTGAGAGAGGCAACAGGGCCTGCCTGAGAGGGACTCAATAGATATCATAGATATATATATATATATACATAGGCTAGATAGTTTGCTAGATTGTTGTATGATAACTATGTGTTTGATGTTAACTATCTGTGATATGTAATATAGCGCGGGCTGTTAACCCACTGCGCCAACTGTATATTGAAATACAATAAATGTTCGATATCATAGCGAACGGAGTTTATTGTTGCCTGTGTGAACCCGAGATACCTAGATAGGAGCAAGACGATGACAATTCGCCACAAGTTTCGTGCATCAAAATCTGACAACAACACGTTCAGTCATGCAGAACTCTACAAAGTAATAGTTAGAGACAACATCGAGTGTGCTTTTCCAAATGTAGAAATCGCCTTGCGCATATTTGAAACATTAATGGTTACGAACTGTTCAACTGAGCGCTCTTTTTCTCAGTTGAAACGTACAAAAAATCCAAGTAGATCGACAATGAAACAAGAAAGGCTTGATTCCTTATCTTTGCTGATGATTGAGGCAGACTTGTTGCGCAAAATTAACTTTGATGATGTACTCAAAACTTTGCCAGACGTAAATCTAGAAAAAAGAACTTTAAAATGTAAATGTGTGCTCTCTCTGACTTTCTTATCTATCAAAAAAGTTACAGTATTTTTGTCTACTATTATTACAAAATTAATTAACTATTAATTTTAATACAGAAATACCTTATTGTAGGTTTTATATGAGTGATAGTAGTACAAACATATGTGTTTACATTTCACAACTGTTTTTCTTTGTTAGTATTTTGCATAATATTGAACATACCAGCTGTCAGTGGAGGATCGGGGGCCCGGGGCAGTAAGGGGCACCCATGTGGGTTTGTGCCTAGGGCACCAAGATGGCTTAATCCAACCCTGGGTGTGGCCTCTGCTTGCTTTCTACACACTTCCACATCATTATGTAACTGTTCAGTTCACTACTCCACTTGGGTATATAATGTTTACAGGCTCTTCTTGGTACTGTTTCTCGTGCTGTCTGTAGTATGCATTTCCCAAACTCTTCAACTACTTTATTTATGTCTTTCTCAGTGTTCAGGTTTCTAACCATTATTCTGGTGCGATGCTTGTACATTGCCCAGTCTGCTTTCTTGTAGTTCCACCTCGAGAGGGTGCTCCTTTCATTTACAAGCTCATTTTCTACAGTTAGAAAGACTGGCCGATGGTCACTGCCACCAAGTTGTTTCCTAACAATTCGTGTAATGTTCCACTCCAGGTCTGGTAAATGAAAAGCCAGGCCAGGTGTAGTTGTAGTGTGCCATGACCTCGAGTAGAAAGTATGTGGGTCAGACGGCTTGTTAATCAAGATGAATCTATTCTAATCATGCCAGTCTTCCAGTCTCTCTACTCTCTGCCCCATGTGATCATAGCCCCAGCTCTGCAAGTGGCTGTTGAATTCGGCACACACAATCATATTTTCCTTTTAATGGTAGTGTGTCCAGTGCCTGTGAGCGGTCACTTAGTAATAATTGATCAGAAGAAGGTCTGTATTGCCTGTCTTAAGTTTAAGTGTCTGATACTCAGCCCCTTCCATGTAAACTTCAATTTGAGAAGCAGTGATGTTATTTTTTACAAGGGTCAGTATCCCACCCTTTCGCCTGACCTTTGAGTCAGATCGCTAACACTATTAGCCTCTGATTTTGAAGGCTATATTTTCATTGAGGTGACTTTCTTGCACAATTTTTCTTGGCGTACAGAGGAACAGGCTCTTTTACTGCTGGTGTGGGAATCGGTGTGGTTCTATACCTAATGAATGGAGTTGCAGCATAGAATTTATTTACCAATTCATATGTAGATGCCAGGCCTTCTACATCGGTAGAACAGAGAGACAGCTGAACAAAAGGGTGTCAGAACACATACCTCAATGGGTCGACAAGATACGACACACAGGCGATGCGAGCCTAGTGGGGCCGACACACCGGAAGCTTCCCGCATCTTCATTTGGTAGGCACATTCTCGAAAGTGGCCATCTGATTGACAAAAACATTGCCTTTCGCTTGTTGTTTAACACACAAATACTCGCTTGTTAAAGTTTGCAGAAGCAATAATGATCTCTCAATGCAAGCCAGATTTGTGCAAACAGAAAGACATGTTAGTCAGCTTAAAATTACCATGGTAGACAGTTGACATTACTGTGTGGACATGTGCATATTTCAGCTTGAAGGATTTATCTAGTTAATTTACTTTATGTTGTGTGAATTCTCCAGTATGTACCTGACGAGATGCAGCGAAATATGCCAGGCATTAAATCGTGCAATCTATTGTTTGTGTCTTCGTTATTCAAATTCACTACGGGAAAACATTGTTTTGAATATATAGCGTTGTTTGTGTCCTTTCCCTCCACAAATTCACATTGTTCATCACCAGTTTCTGTTTTAATCTTGTTTCTTATTCTTTTCATAATGATTCTGAGTAACAGCTTTGTCATGCAACTCATAAGACTTATTGTGCGATGTTCTTCGCAACCTAAAGCGCCTGGTTTCCTCGGCAGAGTTATAAAGATGGATTTTAATAGGCAACTGGGAATGTACCCACTAGTACATTTAGAAATGTTGTCAATATTTCTATTCCGAAATCACCCAGAGCCTCAATTTCTTCTTCTGCAATGTTATCTGGAACGGGTGCCTTTCCTTTCTTTATGCGATGCAGTGCATCTTTAAATTCCGCTGCAAGTAGGCTATTGGTGGACCCTCACCATTGTTTTGAATATTTGCATCCCGTCTCCTATCTTCATACAGTTCTTTCAGATATTCCGTACATCTATTGACTATATCATCTTGACCCATCAATATTGCACCGTTCTTCGATTTTAAACATCCAGTGGTATTCTGTGTTTTCCTACCTGTTATTGTATTTATTCATTGATACATGGAATGTGAGTGTTTTCCATAGTTTGTCCAAATGTCCATGCACTGTTGATTATCTCTCTCTCTCTCTTTCTCTCTCTCTCTATGTGTGTGTGTGCGTGCGTGTGTGTGTGTGTGCGTGTGTACGTGCGCGCGCGCAGCAGAGGGAAAAACAAAGGTTAAAATAACTTCCTACTCCTGTCACGTAATCAGAGGTGAAGTATCGCACAACGCCGGCTGCGCATGGGCCAGAGAAGAAGAAAAGATTAAAGAGAAGATAAAGAGAACCTCGTACCGTTCCCCAGCTTACAAGAAAATAACAGAGAAAGTCAGAAAATTACTCAGTATCTTGGCGGACAGAGAATTGGGATACTGGGCCAATTCCAAGCAATGAATTAAGATGTAGTGCAGTAGTAGTAATAATGAGCGTAATAGATTAAACATAAAGTAAACGACAAAGACTAACCAAACAAATCAAGAACAACAAAAATATAACTTTTAGCTCAGAGATGATTGATATCCAGATATAACATACAGCAGCAAAGACAACTACAATACAACACCAAAAGTGTCAGCAATAATTGGTGTTGGCCTACAGATAACCAAATACTCACATCCCTAAGCTAGTCAGAACACGATACAACCAAAGGACTATAACACTAACAACAATAGGGACATAAACACAAGTATGGGTCATCCCATCGGTTTAAGCTCTACAGTAGGGCCTAGGAGTGCTGACGCCACGGCCAGCTACTCCACCGCAAGCATCCACGAGTATTCCAAACAGCTTTTCATTTGGGTCTCCTCGACCCGTCCACAGGCTTGACCGCCTCTCTGATTGGTATCGTGGGTCACAAAGGCCGGTCCTGGCCATACTTAGGGGCATTTGTGCCCTCCTGCCGATGTTCGTGGGTGATGTTAACTTTGGCATGTTGACAGAGATGTTTATGTTTCCCGTGTATACATAGATGTCTATGTTTTCTTTGTTTGTTGTTGTTGTTGTTTTTGTTGTTGTTGTTTTTGCGCTCGTTTGCTTTGAACTAAAGCGTAGTCCATACAGACTACTTCTAGTAGATCCATCGTGTACCGGAATACGGGTGAAATTCCAAAATCAGAAGTAATCAATAAATATATAAAATGAATAATAAAATTAAATAACACACACACAAAAGCGTACAATACGACACACAGGACGGCCGACGTTTCAATTCTCAGAATCTTTGTCAAGGACAGGACAACACAGATAGATAAACAACGAAATACTACAAAACAAAAATTAAAAAGCACCAATACACCGTTTCCATGTGGAAGCAGAAAAAAGCGGCTTTACCAGTTGCGAAGGCACTCTTAGGCTGCAGAGTTTAAGTATAGTTGCCAGATAGGATTTTGGTAGGCAAAAAATATGCGAACAGTCTGTTATGAAAATATGGGGGTGTGGAGACAGTTAAGTATAAATATACGGGGGGGGGGGGGTGGGAACAGCATAGTGATAGACAGTGTAGACTGTTGGAGAAGATGGCACAGTTATACAGTGGCATCCACAACAGTATTGATACCTCCTGGATCGACGCACCCTAGAGAGTTGATTAATTGGAATTCAATTTTGAGCCTGATGGAGCTGTTGGAGAAACAGGGTTTTAATGCAGTGACACATACATCGTCGACTCCATTATGGTTGGAGGAATTAAAATGGTTGGGGACAGGATTGTCAGCGCCCTGAGTAACGTCTCTGAGGTGTTCTCTAAAACGGTCAGCAAGACGTCTGCTAGTTTGGCCAATGTATTTCATGTCACATCGTTTGCAAATAATGACATATATCAGAATGCGGGATGTAAAAGTAAAAGAATCCTTCAAGGAGAAGGTGCTTAGGGGGAATGTGATCGCCGGTGTCTGAACAACGTATGGGCATGTCAGACAGTTCTTACGATGGCATTTGGATGTGCCCACAGATGAAGTGACCGTGGGGAGGCGACTATGCACAAGGTGGTCTCTGAGACTCTGGTTTCGGTGGAAAATTACCCTAGGGCCATTGGAGAATACCTCACGAGTGGTTGGATCGGATTCCAGGATAGACCATTGTCGGAGGAAAATGTGCTTGATGGCATAGGCATGAGGATGGAATGTGAGGATAAGCTTAGGTTCATTGTTGGGAGGTCGTGTTTGTTTGACCAGGGACATTTCCCGCGAGATTTGGGTTATGCGACAGAAAGCTGTGGACAAGACGTTCTCTGGGTAGGACCGTCATTGAATGCCAATTAATCAACTCTCTGGGGTGCGTCGATCCAGCAGGTATCACTGTATAACTGTGCCATCTTCTCCAACTGTCTACACTGTCTATCACTATGATGTCCCCCCCCCCCCCCTATATATTTATACTTAACTGTCTTCACACCCCCATATTTTCATATAAGACTGTTCGCATATTTTTTGGCGACCGAAATCCTATCTGGCAACTATACTTACACTCTGCAGCCTAAGAGTGCGTTCGCAACTGGTAAAGCCGCTTTTTTCTGCTCCCACATGGAAACAGTGTAGTGGTGCTTTTTACTGGTTGTTTTGTTGTATTTCGTTGTTTATCTATCTGTGTTGTCCTGTCCTTGACAAAGATTCTGAGAATCGAAACGTCGGCCGTCCTGTGTGTCGTATTGTATGCTTTCGTGTGTATTTTATTTAATTTCACTATTCGTTTTATATATTTATTGATTACTTCTGATTTTGGATTTTCACCCGTATTCCGGTACACGATGGATCTCCTTGTAAGGTATGTGCAACGTTGTTGATGTTTAGTACGTTTCTTCTCGCAGGAGCTTAATATACCTATTTGTTTCCAATTCATATCGTTATATCCTGCTGCAGCCGCTGCTTTTTCTTCTATTCCATACTTCTAGTAGTGCTGGACTGAATTGTTCATGTGGATTAGCATTCCCTATTAAGCGTCCCTTGCCATCAGGCGAACCCATGCCGACTTCAGAAGTACTTCTATGTTTCACATATCTTCTTCTTCTTTGCGTTCATCCGGAGTGTTGTTGTTTTTTTTCCAGATGTGATTGCGGTGTGTCTCGTTATGCACCCTTGGATCGAAACCCTTAGGTCAACACATCCGGCTTTTAGCGTGCATTTTTGACCAGGTTTGCATTCTTGGGAGACTCTCACTTTTGTGGTACCGTCCACCTCCCAGTTGGTCAAGTTGTAACAGTCGGAGACTTCACGGTCATATCCCTCAAAGGAAGGCAGGGACAGTCCACGGCATTTTCCGCCATCCTGGGTGGCTTCCATAATTGCAGAGCCGACACATAGCGCTCTGGTGCTGAGCTCGCCGAGGGAATCGTCACGTCCTGCTTATGGCTGCTTTAATTCCTCACTTCAATATATTGGGCATTTCGTTAACCCCGGGCTGTTCGCGCACAAACCAGACAGGTTTGCAGATGGTATACACTCAGCTAGTTTTCGACTCGGACATGTGCTTGTCGTTGCGCCCGTCAGAGCTGTTCTAGGCACGACGGACATTCGGAAAACTACCTAATCAGAGCTTTTCCGAACAAGAGCAGCATTCGGAAACTAGGTAGTCAGAGCTGTTCCTAGCACGAGAGACAATCGGACTAGAAATTTCACTCGGACGTAAATGTGTAGTGCCAATTTTAATTTTGCCACCCGTAGGACGGCACTTCCGGCTTCCGCGGGCATTTTTTAATGAGGTTAGCCTTCCTCGGGTTTCTAGGCACGTTAGACTTATCATTGTGATGTCGCCCACATCTCAGCTGGTCAAGATAGAAAGATAAGAGACATCACGGTCGACCCTCAAGGGAAGGCAGGGGCAGACCATGGGCATTCCCTTGCTATCCAAGGAGGCTTCCATAATTGCAGAGCCAGCACATATTGCTCTGAGGCTGGGCTCACCCGAGGAGTTGCCTCGTCCTGCTCATGGCTGCTTTAGTTCCTCACTTCCAAGTGTTTGGCATCTCGCTTGTTACTGGTCGCTCAAGCACACACCAGGATCGGTCAGTCTGCAGGCGACATCCACTAGGTAAGCTTTCACTTCGGACTATGCAATGAATTCGCCAGCCGTGCGTTCTATTTCGTGTTATTGAGACGTTTTTCCATCTTGTTTTTCCACCTTTGTCTACACTCTCTATGAGTTAGATACAGACAGTTTTCGTAACCATTTCATTCGACTGGGGCACTTCTTCAACCTTTTGTACTCGCTCACGAGGTAGGCTACATGTGCTGCCGGCTCAGCACCTTACCTCCGTACAGCAGTGAGCGAGAAACGGCCAGGCCCTCTCATCCGGGGATCCCTCATTTCCCCCAGCTGAGAGCTTTCGGACAGGTATCTGAACTGGGCATATAGCGTGCTCAGTATCTCACCTCCGTAGGTGAGTATTGGCCAGGATCTATTACCCAAGGGTAGTGTAGCTTAGAGGCGTTCATCTACATCTCTCAAATGGAGGCCTTTGTGTAAGTGTCTAGACCAAGTGTGTGGCTTCATGCGCCTGAGTTTAAATTCTGACTGCTATCCTGCATAGCAACAGGTTGTGTCTCTCTTAGTCTGGTCCTTATCCACCGCGGCAAGGTGGGGACACATCGGGGGAGTGTTTCACATATAAACACACATAGTATTGTTTTGGCGCTCATAGAAGGAGAAGACGAAAGTAGAGATTAGAGAACGCACTAGACAACGTAAACTTTGAAAGCTACAGTTATTGACCGGGATTCGAACCTGTCACCTCCAAATGACGACGGCGCTTCGCTGCAGGAACAAGTGTGCTTCGACGCATGACCAACTAGACACAAATTTTATCTAATCTTCATTTCCTTCTTCTTCTTCTTCTTCTTCTTCTTCTTCTTCTGCTTCTTCTTCTTCTTCTTCTTCTTCTTCTTCTTCTTCTTCTTCTTCTTCTTCTTCTTCTTCTTCTTCTTCTTCTTCTTCTTCTTCTTCTTCTTCTTCTTCTTCTTCTTCTTCTTCTTCTTCTATGAGCGCCAATACAATACTATGTGTGATTATTATTTGTGAACTGTCTTGGTGGCCTCAAAGGGTTCCCCAATTGATTTCCTATATAATATATGTTTCACATGTATATAAATATGTCAATGCTTTATATGTTATCGATATGTCTATGTTTCATGTGTATACAGAGATGTCTACGTTTCACACACGGAGATGTCTGTGTTTCACGTGTATACAGAGATACATATGTTTCACATTTATACAAAGATGTTAATGTTTAACATGTATACATAGATGTGTATGGTTTGCAGAGATTTCCATGCCCCGCATGTATAAAGAGACTAGCTGACCCGGCCCGGCTTCGCCCAGTCCTTTTTGGGGAGCATCTCATTTAATTCATATAAGTAGTCATATACGTTCCCGTTCCCGTTAGCGACTGTCTGTCTGTCTGTCTGTCTGTCTGTCTGTCTGTCTGTCTGTCTGTCTGACCCGGCCCGTCTTCGCCTAGACCCTGATGGGGAGCATCTCATTTAATTCATATAAGTAGTCATATAAGTTCCCGTTCCGACTATCTGTCTGTCTGTCTGTCTGTCTGTCTGTCTGTCTGTCTGTCTGTCTGTCTGTCTGTCTGTCTATCTATCTATCTATCTATCTATCTGTCTGTCTGACCCGGCCCAGCCCATGGTGGAGAGCATCTCATTTAAATTATATAAGTAGTCATATAAGATCCCGTTCCCGACTATCTGTCTGACTGTCTGTCTGTCTTGGGTAAATGTAGGAGGGAGGAGGAAGAGGGAGGTGGAGGAGGGAAGAGGAGGGAGGAGGAGGGAGGAGACAGGAGGAGTAGGGAGGAATAGGAGGGAGGAGGAGGGATTAGGAGGAGGGAGGAGTAGGGTGGAGGAGGAGGCGAGGAGGAGGGAGGAGGAAGAGGGAGGAGGAGGGAGAAGGAGGGAGGAGGAGAACGCAGGAGGAGAAGGGAGCAGGAGGAGGAGAGGGAGGAGGAGGGAGAGGGAGGAGGAAGGAGAGAGGAGGAGGAGGGAGGAGGCGGAGGGAGAAGGAAGAGGGAGGAGGAGAAGGAGGGGGAGGAGGAGGAGGGAGGAGGAGGAGGGGAGGAGGAGGAGGGAGGAGGAGGAATGTGAAGGGAGGAGGAGGGAGGAGGTAGAGAGAGGAGGAGGAGGAGGGAGGCGGAGAGAGGAGGAGGAGGGAGGAGGAGGAAGAGGGAGGAGTAGGAATGTGAAGGGAGGAGGAGGGAGGAGGTAGAGGGAGGAGGAGGTAGAGGGAGGAGGAGGGAGGAGGAGGAGAGGAAGGAGGAGGGGGAGGAGGGAGGAGGTAGAGGGAGGAGGAGGAGGGAGGAGGAGGAGGGAGGAGGAGTGATGAGGAGGAGTGATGAGGAGGAGGGAGGAGGAGGAGGGAGGAGGAGAGAGGAGGAGAGAGGAGGAGGAGGGAGGAGAAGGGATGAGGAGGAGGGAGGAGGAGGAAGAGGGAGGAGGAGGAATGTGAAGGTAGGAGGAGGGAGGAGGTAGAGGGAGGAGGAGGAGGGAGGAGGAGGAGTGTGGAGGAGGAGAGGAAGGAGGAGGGGAGGAGGGAGGAGGAGGAGGAGGAAGAAGGAGGAGGAGGGAGAAGGAGGGATGAGGAGGAGGAGGGAGGAGGAGGAAGAGGGAGGAGGAGGAATGTGAAGGGAGGAGGAGGTAGAGGGAGGAGGAGGAGGGAGGAGGAGAAGGGATGAGGAGGAGGAGGAGGAGGAAGAGGGAGGAGGAGGAATGTGAAGGGAGGAGGAGGAATGTGAAGGGAGGAGGAGGGAGGAGGTAGAGGGAGGAGGAGGAGGAGGAGGAGGAGTGAGGAGGAGGAGGGAGGAGGAGGAAGGAGGAGGGGGAGGAGGGAGGAGGAGGAGGGAGGAAGAAGGAGGAGGAGGGAGAAGGAGGGATGAGGAGGAGGAGGGAGGAGGAGGAAGAGGGAGGAGGAGGAATGTGAAGGGAGGAGGAGGGATAGGGAGGAGGGGGAGGGGAAGAGGAAGAGGGTAGGAGGAAGAGTGGAGAGGAGGAGGGAGGAGGTAGAGGGAGGAGGAGGAGGGAGGAAAAGGGAGGAGGAGAGAGGAGGGAGGAGGTAGGAGGAGGAGGAAGAGGGTGGAGGAGGGAGGAGAAGGAAGGAGGAGGAAGAAGGAGGAGGAAGAGGGAGGAGGAGGATGGAGGAGGGAGAGGGAGGAAGAGGGAGGTGGAGGAAGGAGGAGGAAGAGGAAGGAGGAGGAAGAGGGAGGAGGAGGATGGAGGAGGGAGAGGGAGGAGGGGAAGAGGGTAGGAGGAGGAGGAGGGGAGAGGAGGAGAAGAAGGGAGAAGGAGGGAGGAGGAGAAGGAGGAGGAGGGAGGAGGAGGGGAGAGGAGGAGGGAGGAGGCAGAGGGAGAAGAAGGAAGGAGGAGGAGGAAGGAGGGAGAGGAAAGAGGGAGAATGAGGAGGGGAGGAAGGAAAGGGAGGTGGAAGAGGAGGAGGAGGGAGGAGGAAAGAGGTAGGGGGAGGAGGATGGTAGAGGAGGAGGAGGAGGAAGGAAAGGGAGGAGGAAGAGGAGGAGAAGGGAGGAGGAGGGTGGAGGGAGGAGGAGGAGGTAGAGGGAGGAGGAGGGAGGAGGTAGGAGGAGGAAGAGGAAGAGGGAGAAGAAGGGAGAAGGAGGAGGAAGGATGATGAGGGAGAAGGAGGCAGGAGGAGGAGGAGTGAGGCAGGATGAGGAGGAGGGATGAGGAGGAGAGGGAGGAGGGAAGATGAGGGAGGAGGGGGGAGGAGGCGGAGGGAGTAGGAGGGAGGAGGATGGAGGAGGAGGGGAGAGGAAGAGGGAGAAGGAAGAGGGAGAAGGAGGAGGGAGGAGGAGGGAGAGGGATGAGAGGGAGGAGGAGGGTGGAGGGAGGAGGTAGAGGGAGGAGGAGGAGGAGAAGAGAGGAGGAGAGAGTTCGCCATTCCGAATTCATACTCGTCTAGTTCTTCCCTTCTACACGACTGTAGATAACTTCCTTACACATAAAAAGATGAATTGTTATTGATATTGCCGTGGCATGGAGGAATATCAGCAGCAGAGTTGATCCAAAAAACCAAAGACTGAGATCTACGGAGAGCCATGAACGCCTACGCCAGCCGGCACGGCACTTGATGATGATGATTGCCGTGTGACGATTCTGTGTAGTCACGTCATTTTCTTCCCTTTCCCTAGCGTTTTGGTTCGGGGATTCTTTCATCATCATCATCATATATTTACGTACGTATTTTGGGAGGGGGAGGAGGGAGGAGGAGGAAGAAGAAAAAAAACTATGACAGTTGACAGCTCTGGAATGAAAGGAAGGCGTGTAGAAAATTTCATCTCAATCGGATGGGCCGTTCGCGAACAAATAAAGGACATGCATATATATTTACATATATATTTACATACATACACTTTGTTTTATAGATATAGATATCTACATTTCACATGTATACATATCTGACCAATGCTTGCAATGGCCTGAACTCTGAGGATTAACATTCATCGTAAACAACTGTAAAATTGCTTATACTCACCTCTTCAAGTTTTATCTCCAGTTCTTTGATTTTTGTTGTTGACCGTTCTGTCCCATCTTGGTATTTCTTTTTTGAGGCTTTCAAATCTCTGTTCAACTTTTGTATCTGTTTCTTATAATCGGATGATTGCTGTGGATTATTCATAGAATTAGCAGCCTTCGAATGTCTTGACTGGAATTTGAAATCTTAATTTCTTTTTTCTGATTCTATTGTTTCACATAAAGAGATGTTTCAATTGTACACTGAGATATTCATGTCTGTCTTTTTAAAGAGATGTCTATGTTTCACATGTCTACAGAGATGTCCATGGTTCAAGTTTATACAGAGATATCCACGTTTTACACGTAGACTGAGATGTCCATCTCCCACGTGTATAAAGGAATGTCTATGGTTCACTTGTATGCTGAGATGTCCATGTTTAAATTGTATGCAGAGATGTCAATGTTTCACGTGTATAAGTAGATGTCTATGTTTACCATGTAATCAGAGGTGTTCATGTTGCACATAAAAATATGTCCATTTGTAACACAAAGGGATGTCCATGCCCAACTCGCATAAAGCGATGTAAATGTTTTGCATGTATACAGAGATGTTCATGTTTTACATGCAGACAGAAATGTCCATATCTTGTGTGTGTAAAGAGATGTCTTTCTTTCATGTGCATACAGAAATGTCTATGTTTCACATGTATATAGATGCCAGCTGACCCGGCTTGGCTTCGCCCAGCCCCTGGCCGGAATCTATCTGTCTGTCTGCCTGCCTGCCTGCCTGCCTGCCTGCCTGTCTGTCTGTCTGTCTGTCTGTCTGTCTGTCTGTCTGTCTGTCTGTCTGTCTATTTTTCTATCTATGTCTCTATCTATCTCTGTCTGTCTGTCTGTCTGTCTGTCAGTCTGTCTGTCTGTCTGTCTGTCTGACGACCCGGCCCGGCTGTCTATCTATCTATTTATCCATCCATCCATCCATCCATCTAGAGGACACGGCTCGGCTTCGCCCAGCTCCTGGCGGGGATCTATCTATCTATCTATCTATCTATCCATCTATCTATCTATCTATCTATCTATCTATCTATCTATCTATCTATCTATCTATCTATCTATCTATCTATCTATCTATCTATCTATCTATCTATCTATCTATCTATCTATCTATCTATCTATCTATCTATCTATCTATCTATCCCTCCTTCCCCTCCTCCCTCCCTCCCTACCTCCCTCCCTCCCTCCATCCATCCATCCACCCATCCATCCATCCACCCATCCATCCATCCATCCATCCATCTATCTATCTATCTATCTATCTATCTATCTATCTATCTATCTATCTATCTATCTATCTATCTATCTATGTTCTGCCCATTCCCGTTCCCGTTAAAAATATAGATAGAATAGAAGAATAGATAGTTAGATTGATAATAGAAAATATGACTGGAAGAGATCTATCTTCATTCCAATAATTAAAAAGGGCAACGTAAAAATACTGAAAGTAAACTTACCAAGATATCACAAACAGCCAATAAATGGTAGGCGGTGGGTTGACTGCAGAGTACTGCAAAGGATATGCAACTAACTTTCTCTCACAAAAAATTACATTTTTTTTTTAACGAACGAAAATCTTTATTTTCAAAGGGCCCGTCCTACATTCTGCCCTTCTTCTCTATTTCCTCTCATACATTCTTTCATTCAACATCTCTTATGAAGCAATTCTTTGACAACAAAAGAACAATAAGCATTAAAACGCATGAAAAATAATCAATAATACATGACTCGTTGAGGCAATGTTTAACATGGGCATCATAAATACCCAACGTGGGTGTAACGTGCCATACATATGGGAATGTTTAAAAAAAATTACATTACATAGAAGAAAAAAACATTTAATTTGATGTGGAAAAGAAATAAAGAAGAGTAAAACATCTAATGTGCTGTTGAAGAAAAATAAAAAGATGAGTTAGAAAATTTTCACGTATTTAAAATAGATGCATTATTTTATGAAAACTTTGAAAATGCCTTAAAGATTGTATCATTATATATTATAACGCATATGCCTGTAGATAACTGTAGATAAACATTTTATAAAACTTTGAGAAAATGCAACAATTATTTAAATTACATATATAGCAATGCTACTAAAAGATATGTCCCTTGATATAACTTTTAAGTTAAGTCCCCTTGCTATATATTAATTATTTAATTATAGTGTAATTAAAAACAAATTTTATTACGTAAATAACTGTTTGTAAACTAACAAACTATGCACGTTGGCTGCACGGGAATGAGAAGAACATCTGTAGAAAATTTCATCTCAATCGGATGGACCGTTCGCGAACGCATAAAGGACATACAGACATACATTGTCTTTTATATATATAGATGTCTATGTTTCACGTGTTATCGGAGATGCTCATGTTTCATATTTATACAGAGATAGTTAGTTAGTCGCGGTTCCAACTTCACAGCAACGGGTCGTCCCCATATTGCTCCGTTCCTGTGCCAGTGAATATCACACAAAATTGTCCTCACTGCCCCATGTGAACATTGGAATAGACAGGAGTGTCGGCAAGCCAACAGCCCGCACATGTACACTGTGCATAATGCCGCCGCCAGAATACCAACACAAAAGTCCTCCACGAAAAATACATTTCATCGTCGATGGAAACGGCAGTCACCAGAAAGACTTCATTGACCCGGGTTTTATCCCATATGGCTCGGTCTCTTTCCACAGGGCGACCTACCGAAAGCGCCGCACAAAGCACGAACTCCGTAGCTACAGTGACGACTCCCGGGAGTCTCCTGAAAAAAAGCGCTCGTGGACCGAAAAGGCAAACCAATCAATCCAGCAACAGCCGGCTGTCATCGTTCCGAACAAGCAGTTCACGCTAAAAACAACCGCGAACAAATGCACAGCATTCCACGCTAAATTCACAGCTCACAGTGTCGCGCCACGCACTCACTCAGTAGCTGGGCGACGGAACCATACCCTCCTTAGTTGTCTCTTACGACGTGCATGATAGGCAACAGTGTTACTATTCTTTGCTCCCCCGTATGGGCCCCGGGAACACACGGGCGTATACAGAGATATTCATGCCACGCATGTATAGAGCGATGATCATGTTTCAACTGCATACATAGATGTCTATGTTTCACATGTATACAGAGATGTCTATGTTTCACATGTTATCAGAGATGTCCATGTATCACTTTTATACAGAGATACACATGTTTCACGTGTATAAAGCGATGTTCGTGTTTCACATTTATACAGAGATGTTAATGTCTTGCATGCATAAAGTGATGTTCATATTTCACCTGAATACATAAATGTCTATGTTCCACATGTATACATATATGACCATTGTTTGCATTGATCTGATCTCTGTCGATTAATATTCACCGTAAACAACAGTAAAATTGTCTCATACTTATTCTCACCTCTTCGAGTTTTGTTTTCAGTTCCCTGATATTTGTTGGCGACCGTTTCTGCCCCATCTTGGAATTTCTTTTCTGTGGCTTTCAAGTCTCTATTAAACTTTTGTATCTGTTTCTCGTAATCGGAAGATTGCTGTGGATTATTCATAAAATTAGTAGCCTTTGATTGATTGATTGATTTAGGAACCGACATCACAGCATTCGGGGCATTCCCATAAGCGCTCCTTCCCCATCCCCAGCAGCCAGCGAAGAGTTCCAACACTAATAGTACCAGTAGCAATCTGATTATATGTCCGTCTCACCTTTCCTCTGAGCGTTGAGCGTCGGCCAGATCCCCTCGTCACCCCTCGCTGCCTCATCCTTGCCAGACTATGGTGATCCATTTGCTCCTCCGAGGTGTACACGTGCTCCCACAAGGCAATTAGCAGCCTTTGAATGTCTTGACTGAAATTTGAAATCTTAATTTCGTATGTCTGATTGTATTAAATTGTTTCACATAAAGAGATGTTTCACGTGTATACTGAGGTATGCATGTCACACATATATTCAGAGATGACTATGTTTCACAATGTATACTGAGATATTCGTGTCTCTCTTGTTAAAGCGATGTCTATGTTTCACATGTGTTTAGATGCGTCTATGTTTTACACAAAATGTCCATGTTTCACACAAAGAGACATTTTTTTTTGCGCTCACTCGCTTTGAACTCAAGTGTAGTCCATACACACTAATTCTAGTAGTGTTAGACTGAATCTTGCGTGTGGATTAGCTTTACCTATAATGTGTCCCCCACCATCAGGTGAACCCACTCCGACTTCAGAGGTACTTGTAATTAACGTCCCCAAGCCAAGGACGGTAGGTCATCATTTTAGTCTAACTATCCGGTGTAGGGGTTGAACCAGTTACCTCGGCTTCAGCACACTGGATGTTTAAGAACATGTGTTTTTATTCATTCGGCCATGCTGACCTACACATAAAGAGATGTCCGTGCCCCACTCGCATAAAGAGATGTAAATGGTCCGCAAGAATACAGAGATGTTGATGTTTTACATGTTGAAAGATATGTCTATGTCTTGTGTGTGTAAAGAGATGTCTATTTTCCATGTGCATACAGACATGCCCATGTTTAACATGTATATAGAAATGTCTATGTTGCACATGTTATTGGAGATGTCTATGTTTCAAATATATACAGAGATGTCCATGTTTCACACATATACAGGGATTTTCATGTCTTGGTATAATGTGATATTCATGTCTCTCGGGTATAAAGCAATGTCTATGTTTCACGTGTACGCAGAGATGTCGATGTTTCAAATGTATACAGAGACATCCATGCTTTACATGTAGACAGAGATGTCAATGTTTCACATGTATAAGTAGATTTCCATATTTCTCATGTATTTAGAGATGTCCAGGTTTCATATGATACAGAGGTATCCATGTTACACAGAAAAAGACGTCCATGTTTCACATAAGCAGATGTCCATGTTTCACACAAAGAGATGTCCATATCTCCACTTGCATAAGGAAATGTTGATGTATTACATACAGACAGAAATTGCCATGCCTAGTGTGTGTGAAATGGTGTCTATCTTTCATGTGCATACAGAGATGTCTATGTTTCACATGTATATTGAAATGTCCATGTTTCACATGTATATAGAAATGTCTATGTTTCTCATTTGTATAGAGATGCCTATATTTCACATGTATATAGAAATGTCTATGTTTAACATGTTATCGAAAATGTCCATATTTCACTTTTATTCAGAGATATTCATTTCCCACAGGTGTAAACTTATGTTCATGTTTCACATTTATAAAAAAAAAAAAATATATTCATGTCTCGCGTGTATAAAGAGATGTTGATGTTTCATCTGCATACAGAGATGTCTGTTTCACATGTATACAGAGATGTGTATGTTTCACATGTATACAAAAATATTCATGTCTCTCATGTTTATAAAGATGTTCATGTTTCACATGTGTACAGAGATGTCCATGTTTCACATGTATACATAGATGTCCATGTTTCACATATAAACATGGATTTTCATATCTTGCGTGTTTAAAGAGATATTCATGTTTCACATCTATATAGAGATGCTTATGTTTTACGTGTATACAGAGATGTCTATGTTTTATGTGTATACAGAGAGTCTGTGTTTAAAATGTATGCAGAAGTGTCCATATTTTCAATCAATCAATCATGTGCCATGCCGGAAAGCGTGGGCGGTCATGACTCGCCATTTCACTCGATCACCGGATTCGTGAATCAGCTCAGTGTTCCTGTCTCGTCCATGCCATGTGACCAAGCCATCCAGGTATTTTCCTCTCGGTCTTCCTCGTGGTCTGTTCCCTTCGATCTTACCAGTTGTCACTAAGTTCTCCAATCCATTTATTCTCATAAACATTCCAAAACATGTTGAATGTTGCGTCTCAATTTCTCTAATCAGTCTACGATTTCATTGTCGCCTGTAATACTCGTGTCACTTGGTTTTTCTGTCTGTCCAGGGTATTCTTGGGATTTTCCCGAAACAATATTTCTGCAGCCATCAGATGTTTTTCAGCTGACTGCACATTGTCACAACGTTACAGTCCTACAAAAAGAACAGCTCTACGTATCACTCAACACTCTTTTTTCGTTTCGCTCTTGGTGTTCATCCGGAGTTTTTCTTTCGGACGTGATGCGTTGTGCCTGTTTACAGCAGGCGCGTTCT